>CAXITT010000008.1:732633-780346 GCA_964033795.1 Lymnaea stagnalis
ATGAAAAACCCAACCAGCCGGTCAAGTTTTTGTTTTTTCCCGCCGCCCCCCCCCCCCCGAAAAAAAATAACTGAAATGACGTTTTTGCGCTTATCCGCATATCCCGTGTTTCTTGCTCAACTTGGAAAAAAGCTCAAGCTGATTACAGTTTAGACTTTAGACGTTATAATTAAAAGCAGCACGTCTAAATACCAAAAAAAAAACAACAAAAAAACAAAACAAAAAAAGCATTGTGAAACACGACTTTGTTGGCATCATATTATGTATAACTGTTGCATTAGTCTTTACATATTTTAAGGTTATAAAAAATTAATTAATAAATCTGCAATGAAACAAGCATGCATGGGCGCCCGCAGGGGGGGCAAGGGGGGCACTTGCCCCCCCGGATTGATTGGATAAAAAATTTTTAGACAAAAAGAGACAAAAAATGAATCAAAGTAAAGAGAAAATAAAGAGAAAGTAACTAAGCTGATATCCTGTCCGTTCGTTCACCATACAAATACGCTACAGTAAATTAAAACTATATTAAAACATTACTAAAATTTTTTTGCCGCCCCCCCTAAAAAATTTATTCGTTTTTTTTCCCCCCCCCCCCCTAGAAAGTTTTCTGCGGGCGCCCATGCAGGCATGTGATACATTTTTTAAAAAAATGGTCTGAATACTTCCAATGCATGCCCTTTAAATTTAGTAACTAAGAATGTTTACGTTGTCATTTTGAAATTTATTGCAATTATTAAATTATTATTATCTTACTTCTAGTTCTAATGCCGATGTCTTTATTATTTTTTCACTTCCGTTTTACTATTTCAAAGTAATTATATTTTTTTAGTTCAGTTTATCAGTTTTATGTGTTATATTTTGTCAACTCAATTGCCAATAGAACTTAAATTTATAGAGGCAATAATCAGGAGCATCATTTCAGGTTATTTTCGGGGGTGGGTGGACAAAACCAAACTTGGTCGGCTTGTTAAGTTGTTTATTACTGGAGGCGCCATATTACGTAGCAATTTAAATGAAACCTGCAAATTTAGGCGGGGGTGTGGGAAATGCCGCACCCTGCCCTACCCAAATGCCCCACCCTGTCCTACCCAAACGATGTCCCTGGTAATACATGCACACGACACGTTTTAAATATTTTAATAAGTTACATAAAGGGAAGAAACCTATGGATGCCCTTTTATTTATTTTTTTGAAATGTTTCTTGAAAACTTATTTTGCGACAATTAGATTTACAGTTTCACCGGAAGCAACAACTCTTCATCATATGACTGAATTAACTGAAGATTGAAAATGTCAGACACATCAGTTTCTCTTGGTGTTATCCTTGGCTTTTGGGCTTTGATTGGCATTATTTTGCCAATTATAGTTCATTTTGTGATGGCTAAATCTCCTAATCGAGGGTAAGGTTTTCTATTTTAAAATTTTATAAATCACTTGCTGCATAATATATATTTACACTTTGAAGAATACCACAACTCTCTCTAGTCTAGGCCAGGCCTTAAATTAGATCTTGGAAAACATGTTCAGAATAAAGTTACAGCTTTTAGATCTAGTTAATTAGATAAGGCTTGAAAAAAAACCCAATTCATTGATAGCAAATGTATGGTTGTATGTCAATTCTAAAGAAAGTTATGATTTTTTTTGGTGAATAATTTTTTTTTTACCTGGAACTCAAAATCAAATTAAAATTAAGATTCATTGAATAATTCATCACACATTCTTTAGGTACTATGATTAAAAAACTAAAACTTTTGGTACATTTTAAGGATGAATGCCACTATTTTATCGAATTTCACGAATGTATCCCTAAATCGATCCCTATGCCTAACCTGAACCCTAAATCGATCCCTCAACAATCTAAACCCTAATTCACTGCAACTATAATTAGTATAATAATCTAGATACTTCGATGAAAGAAGGGAGACTACTATTTTTTTTGTATCGGAAATGGGCGTCGGCGCAGAAAAATCCGAGTTTTTAATTTTCCGATGTGTGTGTCTATTTATTATTAAATTAGTTCTTTCCACATATATTTGAGTTCCGTTTCCGGCCTTATAATTTGGAAGACATCTTGGCCTACATTTCTAGCCAGCTATTTTGCTTTTTTCAATCGACCTTTATTTTGAAAATCTTTGGTATATATAAGGCATCTTCGCATACAAAATTTTTTGTGAAATAATAAGATAAGGTCCTTTTTTATTAAATCTGTATGAGCATTAGATATTGATCTATATCTGTGCCAAGTTTCATTGATGTAGGTCGTGTCCCACGTTTGTTACACTTGTCACAGTGACCCATATCACCATTAGGTGGCTCAGCCTAATTTCGACATGGCTTGGGCCACGCCCCCTTTTTAATGGCGGAAGTTGCCGATACTTAGGAAATATTTAATTATTACCACTATATACATCAAAATATTTTATATTTTGTGTTTCAGAATGCATTTTGAAGACATTTAAACTGGAAATGTTTTAATTTGAGCTTTAAAAACCCTGCAGAGTCCATAATATAAATGATCAGAATTTTCCGTGTGCAACACGTTGTCATTGGCAACCATTCACAGCCACTTGCATAACGGTTACGTTGTAGTACTATCTCAGAGTTTCATTCATAAGAGTTTGCCGTGTGCAAAAACTATTAAACCATTGGTCAGGGAAAGCTTTAATTAATTATTCATGTGCCAAAGTTGAAAGTTTAAAATAAGTCGACCCTAAACAGTATTTTAGTGATAAGGGAATGCCTTGGCTTATATAAACTATATAGTCATTGCGCATGACGCGATCAGTGGAATGAGGTCACAGAATGTGGAGATGCAGTCCATGTTAAAAAATGACAAACCAAGTCGTACTTTAAAAATTCATAACTTTAAAACTACAACAGCTAAAAATATGATTTTGGTGTTATAATTATGTTTAAAATTAGCTCTATTCAACTGTGCCATTGGTTTATTTTTAAAAAATGTTAACATTTTTGACCAAAGTATCTAAATAATCACACAAAAGACTCTGTGGCATCCGTCCTTAATTTTAGCCAAACTTTTTGTAAAAATAAACCAATAGCATAGTCATAGTTGAATAGAGCTAATTTTTTAAGAATTATAACACCAATTTCATATTTTTAGCTGTTGTAGTTTTAAATTTATGAATTTTTAAAGTACGACTTAATATTGTGACCATTGTCATAACATGGACTGCATCTCCACATTCTGTGACCCAATTCCGCTGTTTGCTTCAGAAGCTATATTACTCTTGTTTTAATGATAATTTTATTTTCAGGACTAATGCGGTATTAAAAAATAATTTTAATAATGTTAACAATTATAGACAAATTGTAGCTTATCTAACTATGCACTATTTATGTCAGTAAATTTAATATAATTTATTAATATATGGCTTTTCTGTTTACCAAATCTACGACGTCCGTTATAATTATACCCATATATGCTATATACTATATAGTCTATAACTATAAGTTTGAAGGCAACTCATGCCCTACTAAAATTAAAATACTATTTGGGAACTACAGTACTTATTTTGAACTTTCAACTTTGCCACATGACTTAATAAATTAAAGCTTTCCCTGACCTGGTTTGATAGCCATTATGCAAGTTACTGAATGCCGTCATGACATTTTGCACACAGCAAATTATTATTATTTATAATATGGACTTTGCCGGGTTTTTAACCTCAAATTAAAATAGTATTCTTTCATTAACATTTAAGTTCATTCAAAAACATAAGTTATCAAATATTTTGATCTTAGTAGTGTAAATAATTGAATATTTCCTAAATAATGGCTAATGAAAGGGGGCATGGCCACTTCCTTATCAACATTTAAATTTTGCTGAGCTACATTACCATACAGCGGTTTACTCAAATGAGCATAACAAGTGAGAGACATGTCCTAACTCAATGAGAATTGACACAAATACACATCAATAGATAATACAGAATAAGACTTTTTTTAAAAGACATAAAAGTTGAACTTCTATACGAATTTTATAGTGAAAGATGCCTTATATTTAAAGGGGAGTCTCAAAATACAGGTCAATTGAAAAAGCAAAACAAATCAATTTTAAATGTAGGCCAAGATGTCTACCAATATATAAGGCTGGAAAAAGAATTCAAATATATGTAGAAAGTACACATTTAATAACAAATAGACACAATCGGAAAATTAAAAACTCTGATTTTTCGGCGCCGATTTCCATTTCCGATACACCAAAAGTAGTAGTCTCCCTTGTTTCATCAAAGTACCTACATTCTTCAAAGGTTCTCGTTTAAATTAAATGCCTTCTAAGTTAATTACAAACACAAATTATCAATTATTTTGATGGTAATTGTAATTGTTGAGTATTTTGATAAGTATCTTCGACTTCTGCTATTGTGAAAGGGGCGGCATTCACGTCCATGTGGAGTTTAAAAATGACAACTCACCTCTATGGCGTCTATGGCCATGACATGGATGCACAGGGATTGAAATTTAACTGTTAGGGGGGGGGGGTCGTAGCCTAAAATGAGTGATTGATAATTGAATATGAATTAATAATGCAACATCACCAGAAAAATAAACTGACCACCAGTGAGTTTTCTATAAAATTTTAATGTGGCAGGGTGGCCTTTGTGTAACCCCTTTTATCTGATATTAGGATGCAATGTGGGTAAAAGGAGCACATAGGCCAAGATGTCCTCTTAAAGTGAAATCGTGGAAGTTGGTGGCAAATTTAACACAACTTAAAGGACTTATCATTGATTTAATTCATATATAAAAAATTAAACATTCAGATTGTTCTGTGCCAAATATGATTGCCGAAACAAATTTGGTAGTAGTCTCCCTTACTTTTCCAAAGTACCTTAATGGCCATGATGAACATTTTTTTTAACCTGAAATTGACATGGCAGGCTACTGGCAGTCTTGCAGGTCATGGCTACCAGTGAACAGTCTTTTAAAAACTCAAGTACTACACAGTGGAAAGCATTTTGTTACACTATATATTATAATGTTTAAAATTCATTTTAAATTTATTGTAGCGAATGTCACTAATGGGGAGCAGTATCCTACATTTTTAACTTACTTTACATGTAATGATCAATACATTTTTTAACATGTCAAAACTTATATAATTTCTTTCATTGTTTCAGCATAGTTCAGATCTGTCTCATCTTGACTGCAGTCTGTTGTTGCATTTTGTGAGTTCTATTATATTACATAGCTATTATTTTGTAATTCTCAATTGGTTGGTATCTACACATATAATATAAGCTTTAGACTTTAGTAGTATCCATTCTCAGACTTAAAGCCATGAGAATCAGAAGTAGATTTGAAGGCATTTTAGCCAATAATAATAAAGCATACTTAAGTTATTTTGAGTAGTCAAAACAAGAAATACAGGGTATGCAAGTTATCTTGAAGTATCTATTAAAACTTTAAATAGAATGCGGTTATTATTCTGAACACTAGCACTACCTTTAGGCTGAATATCAGCACATTTCTTCTTTTTTTTATTGAGATTATTTTCTTAATTAGTGCAGTTTTATATGCTATTCAATTTAAAGTGTGAACATCTGTGAAGGTTTTTATGTTATGTTATTTTTATCTCAATTCTGTGTTGCTGCGGTTGAATTAAAAATTGCTATACCTATATATCTCTTTCCATTTTTTTTTATCAATAAAAGAATCTTAAATTATCAGTAAGCTAAACAAACACACTTTTTTTCAATTTTTTTGGTTATGGTATTTATTATGTAAATTTAATTTATACTTACATAAATGTTTTGTTGTTAATTGATGAAGGCATGTGCCAAAATGTTAATTTGTGTATTTTGTAAAATTATTATTAAAGCTTAACACATATTATTATATTGACACAAATTGTTCGTGTCTAATTAATTCATTTAAAAACTAAGTGACCACTCAAGCTCACTTTTTCTGTTCTCTTTCCTGTTACTGTTAATCATTTTGTCTTGAAATGAAAAATAATAACATAAAATATGAGGCTTGATCCATGCAGGTTGTCCATGGTTTAAACTATCCAAACTGAACTGCATATTTATAAGGTATTCTTCATTAACTGCTTTGTAATTTAAAATAACCTTGGTAAATTGATTCCAGGTTTAATAAAATTACATATTTTTCAGCTGGATAGTGACTTTCATTGCACAACTGAATCCACTGATTGGTCCACAATTACATACTGGTCTTATACGCATGATTCTGATGGAATGGTATGATGGTAAGTTCAGAAAAGAGTCTATCGCTTGGTACATAATATAGATACTTTGTTTTAAGGGAAATTTAGAAATGGATTTCTTTAGTTGAATGTTGCAAATACAAGTTCTTCTTTGTTTCTCTAATTTAACCATTTCATTTTTACCTTCATTACAGAAGAACCATGGCCCAAAAATCACTGAAAAGTCTGTAACTAACGAGGATCTACTGTAACCAAATTGCTGAAATGTGTAGTTCAACTTTTAATATCAAATAGTACTGGACCAGTGATCTTTGCATTTGTAACATTTAACCAAATTGTTTGGACCTTATGTTGAATTTTAATTTAAGCTAAAAAATAGTTTGTTTTTTTAATAAGAAATGCAAATTGGGTTTAGTGTACAAAATATATCTTTTTTTAGACAATACTTTTTAAGGTTGAAAAATGGAAGTTAGCCATGACTTATTCTATCATATTTAAAGCAATTTAATGTATCTGTAAGTATTTCATGATTAAATTGTTTACCATGTAAGACCTTGTCCATCTTTTACTGATTAATTTAAGCCGGACCCAACCGTTATAAGTTTAGGCTCCTACTCCTAGATTACCCTGTAACCAGGTTTATATATTTTTTAATTCAATTTTTTTTTTTACTCCTGTACATTTGACATTCCAATTTCATCAGTTTTGAATATTCAGATTGAAACTCAGCAGCAATTAATAGTTTTATTAATTAAGGATGCTTGAACATCAGAGGAAATTACTTTTAAACTACTTTAGGTCACAGAAAAATAATGTAAACCTAAATTTAAAAAAAATTGAAGCCTCATAATGTAGTTATGACTACGCTGTTTTTGCTGACACAGGATGATTTTTAATCTAAATGTTTTATTATTTTGATCTATTACCATGAGTTAATTTATTGAGTTTTTGTAGTAGTAGATGTAAACCTTAATACTTGGAGATGTTTTTTTAAAATTTTGATTTGGTGAAAGTGTCAATCTGTTTGAGTGTAAAGTTTACATGATCTTAACCCTAAATGTAATTATTTCATTGTGTAAATATTTTCATTTAATGTATAGTATATGCCCTTTAGACGGGTTCTCATTTGTGATAATAAACAAGAGGTAACTTAATTGTTTTATGTGGTTGTCTTTAAAAATCTTTGATCAGCTTGATTATTTTTTTATCTTTAGGGGAGGGGGGGGGCGCGACTCCTTTGCGTTGTGCACTTGTATAGCTTATACAGAGCTTGAAATGCACAGACCTTATTATGAAATCTTAAATTTAAAATTATGCTTTAGGAGTGAAACCCAACTACAGAACCAAGGTGTTTAATTTACTACCACGGCATATTTTGACAAGCAATTGGAATTTAACTAAAATTGGTAAACTAGCTTTTTTTTTTATAGGGTATTGTAATAAAATAATTAAATCAGCCTATTGGGCAGTGGAGCTTAAAGGTTTTAGTGAAATTTACAGAGGATCTATGAATAATTTCTTTTAGGATATGGAGTTACATGGCAGATTGTCAATCTTTTCTCTTTGATTTAAATATAAATATGGTACAACCAAGTATTTTGTCTGAATGCCTGCCATAGATCTTAAAATTCAATGAAAAAACAAAACATTGGAATAATTCAGTAAACTTTAATTGTCTGTATATGTGGAATTTTTACATTTATAAATTGGAATACACTCACTTTAAACTTTAAGTGGTATCTATTCCTTTAGGCTATGACACAGTGGGATAGCTTTCAATCCTTCCACTTACAAGTGTGTAGTTATTATTATACCGGTACATTATAAAATACAAAGGTTATGTTATAAATACCACGAAATTACAATTACACAATTGTTTATAATAATGAAGTGTATAATCTATGGACTAAAATTTCAAGCCATCAATACATTTACAATAATTAATAATTTTTGATTTTGAATAATTAATTTAAATAAATGGAAATAAAAAAGGATTCTGTTACTGTTATTCAATTAAAATGGTTAAAAAAACAAAACAAAAAATTCTTAGATCCTGTTAAACTGTAACATTGTTTCTTAGCATGTGATTGCTATTTAAAAAAAAGTATAGACCATCATGCAAAGTATATTTCTTCACGGCGTAAAGTTTCAAACCTCTGATTAGACTTGTATGCTGAAAAATTATGCAAAACATGTACAAATATATGTACATTAGAATAAATGCCATAAGGTTAAAGCACATTCATTACATATTGCTGAAAACATTAACAAATTAAAATATATATATAAGCATAAATTGATATTTATATATTTTACTCAAAACCCTTTATTTGGGCATAAGGATTCACATAACTTGGACAATTTCTTAACTTATTATTTAATTTTCTTAACATTAACATGGTAAACACAAAAACAAACGCTAAAATCTTGTATGCAGGCTTATTCAAATCTTTTCCTTACTTGTGCATTATCCAAGTTGAATTAACTTATGCAGAAGCAGCCTTGGTTCATAGTTTTAAATACCACACCAAAAATGGATAATACAACAAATGAAAAAAAACAAAGGAGATTAAAATATGCTTCTGGCAAAAAACGTTGGGCTTATTTACATTTAAATCAATCTGGGAAAATAAGTCATTGGTCCTAACATATAAAAAAAAATTTTAAAAAATAATTTTTAAAGGTGATGTCCAAATATATTAATTTGTATTAAGACTACCACATACAGTTTACATAAGAATAAAGTAATTAAACAGAAAACAATGGGGATGTATATTATGGTAAACGACAACACCTCTACTAAGGTATTTATTGCAAAATAACCCAATATCAAGTGTTCTTGGAGAATTAATATTTATTATTGAGGGAAATCATTGCTAATATCAGTCTCATTTATTATTTTTCTGTTGCATTTTGTTTGTAAGCCCACTTTTATCTCCCAAGAAAGTCCACACTGGCTTTGACAAGTTTTCCTGTGGCAACATCAACGGCAACAACACTAATCTCCGTGTCTCCAAATGACATTCGAGTCTGAATCTCTCTTGGACCTGGTGCAGCAGCTGCCTCTGTCATATTATCCTCAAGTGCGGCTAGACTCAGACACAGTGTACCACATCGAGTGACCCCAGGATCTGTGATAAATCTGACATTGGGGTTTAGGCTGCTGTAAATGTTCAATATTATGCTGACTTGACCTGAAACATAAGTTTTATATGGTCATTCCTGCAGGTTTACTAGTGTTAAGTAGTACACTATTTTTTTCGTGCTTGAACTTTGTTTGACCCAAATTAGATCCCTAGCAGACGGTAGCGTTTGTTGTGGGCGTGGCTTAGTCTTTGAAGTATGGGGCCAATTAAACATGGTTAGTATGTCTACTAGTAGCTTATGGAACGTTCTCGATTGTATTAGAAAAGTAATGGCGTTTCTAAACGCGTCGGTAGACCCACATTTATAAAGGATTGACAGGCACGGAGAGGGACAGAAATTCAGATAGATATTTGTAACTTTACGAGATGTGTATTATTCTTTGTGTTCTTATATATGTGTTTATTCGCATTTCGTCATTGTACATTATTAATTGGCACATTGTACTAACTGTGTACCGGTACAAGATCTACCACACTCTGTAAGTTGATCAGTTGTAATTACATTTCATTTGTTTTATAATTGTATTATTACTAAATTAAATCTTATTAATTGTAATTGGCAACTGTCTTGGGTGTCGTAATTTTTTTATTGTATTTCCCTATGGTATCGTCCTTTGTTAGGCACTGTTTTAACGAGCCATTACATAAAACATGAGATTAATTTCTCACAATAGAAGTCAGTGCGTAACAAATGTCTTCTTGAAATTAATGCTTATCAGGAAATTACTGTAATATTTCGATAAAATCTTAGTGAATATACACACTGATATATAAATATATATTTTATGTAACTCCCTCTAAATTCTTGTATAATTTAAATTCCATATTAGGAAAAGCTTTTCTATGAGTTTTTCAGTTTCTTAAATTTTTAGTTTACATCTTTTAAATATTAGTATAATAAGTGTTTACAAAAAAAAAAAAAGAAAAATTTATGCAGTTGTCTACCCTTTTTCAAATATCTTTATTTTTAATTAATTTATGGTGTAAAGCCATCGGCATAGTTAGTAATGCTTTTCTTTGCTGTACCGGTACATGCCTTTGTTTTTCTTTGCTGTACCGGTACATGCCTTTGTTTTTCTTTGCTGTACCGGTACATGCCTTTGTTTTTTTTTTAGACAAAAAAGTTTATGTACAGCACCCACCTTTTTTAGCTGGTGTATAACTTCTCACCACAGAAGTACCCAGCATGACAGGTTGGTCAGTCTCTACATATTTATCAAAGACATCTATACACCAGTCCACACCATCCCGATTCACCCGCTTGGACTCGGGGTGAATATTTGAGTCAAACCGGTTGAGAATCCCTACTCCATATGTCAGTCTTGATCTTCTTATGTTTACTATAGATGGATCTATGCCAAACAGAACGGCACCTGAAAAAAAAATGTTGAGTTTATTAAAATAAGACCTTCGCAGTTACATGCATTATATTATTTCTTGAAACAAAATTTAATAGACATGAGTTAAACTCTAAAACATGATGATAAACCTTCATTTTACAACTAATTTTCTAAAGCAATCTCATCACAACCTTGTGTTTGAAAAATGTGTAAGTGTAAGCTTATTAGTGCATTAGCTCACTAAACAAATAATTTTTCTATAGAAATTTTCAACTGTGATCATATCAAAGTATTAAGTTAAGGAATGGGCCGTAGCCAAAAATACCTAAGTGAAATGTATTAATTTGATTTTTTTCTACACCAATGTAATATATGTTCTAAAAGTAACATCACAAAAAAACAACAACTCATTAATCATTAATCTAATCAGAGCTATGCTAATGCATATTTTTATTTAACATGCTCATTTCATGCTAGATCTTATAAAAATTATTTAATTTTAATGTATAATAATGTGTAAGCCATTTATTGTACATTTCCTGTTGTGTTGAGCTTCTTGTCTTCAAACTGCCCACTTGACCTATGCCACCAGACGTGGGTCATTGCTGCGGACATACCTTTAAGAATAGCCAAACTAACTTCTTGTGGAATAAGTATCTTCATAATGGTGCCAAACTCTTGCCTCATCTCATGTTGCAGCAGAGGGGACTCAGCAAAGCCTCCCACTAGAAACATGTACTTGAGTTCTGGGGAGTGTGTCATGTAAGTGGAAGTGTTATTTATGGCTGTAGGGGAATTCAACTCATAGAAATATGAATCATAACAATAACACACTCAAAAAACACATTTATTATGAGATAGGCAAAATAAAGTTCAATTTTTTAAAGTAATAAACTTTTCAGTATTTATTAGTTTAATCTTTTTTTTTTTCTGATGCCACTAAGATTCTTTTTAAAAATTATATTTTTTCTATCAAGTTCACTGCAAAAAATAAAGTAAATTAAAAAGAAATTTAACATGTGATAAATTTTCTTAACTTTGCTTTCAGAGAGATCTAGGGGGGGGGGGGAGGGGGATTCTAAGAGTGGGGAAACAGTAGCCTATTATCATGTCTATCCTCATATAAAAATTGTGTTGTTAGTACCACAACTTACAAAAATGGTCACACATTATAAAAATAAAGAAATAGAACAAGATATGAGGAGGCTTGAAATAATTAGAGGGGGCAATCAAAGAAGATCATTTCGGTTAAGAACCTTCTTTAGCAGACAGGACACATGAAGAAACAACAAGAAATAGAAAATAGCTCAAAACCTAAGAATTCTCCCTTAATGCTACTGCTAGAAGTTCAATTTAAACAAATATTTTTGAAAAGGTTAATATTCCATCACTATAAAAAAGGTGGCCGTTTCGTCTGGTTCTTACCCCTTGCATTAGGGTGATTTAAAACGTCCCCAACAGCCTGCTTGATATGTGTCAGAGTTGGCAAGAAGAGGCGTCGCATGGCCACGGGTGTCAGTCTAAGCATGCCTTGGGGGGACCACTCCACCTCCGGGTCCCCGTAACGTTTTACGGCAGTCTCAGGGTCACTCTTCAAAAAAAAAAATAATTTGGTTTATTTCGGTGAATGAAATGGTATATTTCTGACCATGACATCGTTGCATACGCTTATTCGGTTAATCTCCATTTACTAACATATTATATATATATGCAATCCCAATTCGAACAATGACTTTGAAATGATGTTGTTCGAGTTCTGTTGCTAATGTACAACCAACACTGTTTCACTATTAATTATTGACCAAAAACATTGAAAGTCAAAACCAAGTCTTTGGAGACGGGGGCCTAGGATTTTACTGATTGATTGTTGTTGTTGTCGCTCAGAAGTAACTACAGCTTGGCACTCAATAACACTGAGGGAAGGCAAGTAATGCCGAGGGAAGGCAATTTATGCCGAGGTATGCGTAGTCTTTGACCTTCCCACCAATCTACCCCCACACCCTTTTCCCCTCCCAAGTGTCCAGTGACAGTTATGCATGCATTCCATTGTACTCAACCAACCTTGTGCTTCTTGTAGTCGTTTATGAAAGTAAATGGAGGCGAAACATTCAGGGATGTACTTTTAAATGGCGAAGCTGATCTTTTCCTGGACTCAAAGTCCGTCATGAGATGCACCCAGCCCATCGGGTACTTCCGCTTGTACTGCTCGATGAACTCAATTCCAAAGATGCCACACAAAAGTCTCTCAAACTCAGCATCCACTCCTGGATGACGGTAAAATGTGAAATCTATTTGTTTAGTAATATTTACAAGGTTTACAAGAAAATTAGCTCGTATTTTAGTGGTCCATGTCGAAGTCTTACTGAACTGTTGGTACCGGATATCGTATAATATAAATCAGAGCTGTTGCAACCCCTTTTCACCCATGGCACGGATACACCTTGGGTCTTTCCGAGATTTCGCGGCACACCACAAGTAAAAACATGCACAAAATAGTGAAGTACATGGCTGGCAGAGTGGATAAGTTAAATTAACAAGCACCAGTATTACTTTTATGTAAGAAACAACTGAATATTGTCGACATTCACTATGGCATTTAATGTTAAGAGAAGTATATTACACTGTATCGTTAACTTGCCATATTTAATATATTTTTCAAATTTTTCTCCCCATGAAGTCATTTTTCGCGGCACACCAAGCAAAATCTCGAGGTACATCAGTGGCCCGATACACATTGGTTGCGGAGCTCTCGTCTTAAGTGTGAGAACCCCTTATGTCTTACTGTTTCTAAAATTTATGCACGTGTTACCAGTGGTGTAGCTAGGGTTAGTGTCGCCTGGGGCAGGGTCAAGATATTTGCCACCCCCCTTCCACGAAAAAAACTCTGCATTTGGCTGAAAATGCCACCCCTCCATTTATAGACAGCCCCCCCCCCCCCATTCCCCTGTCCTACATCACTGCGTGTCAGGGCCATACAGAAATTATTTGGCCCAGGGCAAATCCAAATTTTGGGTCGGATATATTTCAAAGTAATTGTATCAAACGTAATCTTATTAAGAATATTCCGCCCCGTGCGGTCAGGGCCCCGAGTGATTTACTCGCTTGCCTCGCCCTATGCACGGCCTGCGTGCTATTTGAGAACTGATACCGGCAACAATAGCACTCTAGCTCACCTATGTCAACGGAATGCTCAGTGAACGTGTGAATCAGTTTCATTACCTATAGATCCGTGCGGGCCACCCGTTGCCCTGTGAAGCTCTACGATATGCCCCAGTGGATCAAGTTCATGGACAGTGATGTCAACAGTGCCACCGCCACAGTCAACAATAAGATACCTGGATCCTTTGGAAATGAGAAGTTTAGATGTTTAGTTAACCAGCTTGCCGGACAGTCCATTGGTAGATCAAGATAGCAGGCTTACATAGACAGAGTGCATGCATGAGTGCTCGTGTGTAAATATCATATGGCAGTTTTAATAGCCGCCCACGATACAACATTATTGCCCTTATTTATAAAACTTAAATATGAAAAAAAGGCGCTTTAATATCAATGTTAATGTTTTTAGTTGTTGAAATTTGGCTTTTTCATGCACGAGAGAACCCCTGCTTCCCGATGAGGTATTATACATGCATTATGTAAACATTTTCATTTAATGTACAATATATCCAATAAAAAAAAGAAACAGAATTTGAATCGGTGAAGCTTTGAGTTTCTTTAACTATGGTTTATGCCTAAATTGTATAAACAACAAACATATTAACATCATATAAGAGATGACAAAATGTGTAAGGCTAAAACATGCTTGAAGTAGTTGAAGGAAGCAAGGTGGCCAATGTCTAACATAACAATTTAAGACGTATCTCAGTAGGACTTTTTTTTTTTTTAATTATTTTTTTTTTAAAACTTTATTATTTTTTTTTAATGAATTAGACTAACACCTTTATATTAACCATTAACAATTTATATTTTAATTGAAGACGGAAATAATATTTGTAGTAATATTTATTTAAAAAGAAAATCCCATTGATATTGACGCATCAGATTACAAATATTTAAAAAAAAAAATCTATACGGAATAAAAGAAAGGATTGGGAAAAAGAAGATATAAAGTTTGGAAAGTCATGGCGGTCGCTACTTTAAATCTACGGTTTTAAAAAAATTTATTTTGTATACATGTTTGAAAAAATGATGTGCTATGAAAACATATTTATGGCTAGCCTCGAACCCACGTCTGGGTGCTTTATTCTCACCAGACAAGTGCCTAAATATTTATCGTGTGTTGCATGATACTCAAAATGTCTGAAGCAATTTTCTCTGTTCTGTTGCTAAGATATAAAGCTTCAGTAAAACCAGCAACAAATTGTTTATATCAACAGGTAGTTCGATACCGGGGACGTAGCCTCAAGCTGTGTCGGTCAGAATGCTGAATGAAACGATCTCATCTTGGGAGCCCCCACTTGAACCAACCAAGACGTGGTGACTTTTTATTTGTTTCGCTTGTGTCGGCTGACCCCCCTAATTGCTACCAAAAATCACGGTCTCAAATACTGTGTTGATTGTATGCAAACTGTGCAATTTGTGAAAGAATTAGAGGCTGGTCGGGAGAGGAAGACGTTGTGCCAAGACAAACAAACCGCATGCTGGGGTTTTAACATGTGTCCGAGTAGTGTCCGGCGTGTCCGTGATTGTACCAAGTGTGGGGGGGGGGCATGGGGATGTGGGGGAGTGGAGTGATAGGGTTATGAGGCAGTGCTCAAATAACTAGGCAAGCTGAAGAATGTTACGTCAATAAAACCTTGGATTTGTGCGTCAACAATTTCATCTGGTAAACTATCTAATGTTGCTCGGGATGACGAACTAGATTTGTTCAGATCTGAAAACATTCAAATATTGTTCTAAATTGTTAATTTATTTCATCTAACATTGAAAACAGAAGATCTGTAATCTGTAAAGGGCGTGTCTGGGAGCAAATTTGACAGATTTGACATTTGGTGTAGTGAAAAAATGAAAACAAAGACACAATTTAATCAATAGTAAAAAAAAACAAAAAAAAACAGGATGTTATTTTTTTGTGTACCCTCATAGTGTGTCAGTCATTTCTCTAGTGACGATGCATAGATTAGTATCGCGGTTAATCTTTTACGGTTTAAAACCAGTGGCTCTCAAACATTATCTGGCCGCCGCATCCTTTTGCCCCTAAACCCACCCTGAACGGCCCCGGTCTGACCCAGTTATAACCATTATTTGTGATCATATATTTGAAGATCGGATCAGAATAACAACTAAAATGTCATGAACGAACCATTCGATATTAAGCTGATTTATTGGATCATGCGAGTCGTCGGCTTTTTCAAGTGGAATGATTATTTAACAAAGTTTTCCTATAGACGCCTAACGTTTTCACGGGTCAATGATCTTAAAGCGATGCATGAGCAGGACTTGGCAAAGGGGTATCAAACCTTTCGATGCTAGGTTTTAAGACTCTTCCTTTTAGCAGAAACGCCATTGACTAAGATCACACTTTTAAACGGCTGCTTGCTTTGAGAAAAGCTGGACGACCGCACTAAAAGCACATCACACCATGTACAATGGAAAGGATGCGACGAGAAACATTTTTTATCCTCTATCACGCAGAATAAGATTTTAAAAAGCTTGCGCTTAAGCAGAATTGAATTTGTAATCAAAAGGGAAGGACAAAGATTCGGTTTGTGAACTATTGATTTCATGCACAAGCAACAGCGAATTCATATTTCTGATGTGTGAGCATCTTTGAAGTCAACACCATGATAAACATTTGTGTCGACCAGCGTCGGATGGAAGCAGCCAAATCTGCACCCTACACAACAAGGAGGATCAGAGATAGTCACTCACTTTGAGGGCGTGATTGAAAATTTATTTCACTGATGGCCACGGAGTTTTAAATTTTTTTCAATAGCAATTAGATCTGGCAATGCAATGGAAAAAAATCAAGAGATTATTTCTCCATTAATTTCAAATGTATGCTAATATTTGTAATTTTATTGACGTTGAAGAACTGTTCTAAAATAATATACTGACACCCACCCACTTTAAAAGATTAATTTCTTTTTCTTTTTTTCAGAAAATATTTTTGCTGTCTTGATCCGAACTTACTTCTGTGAAAAAAAAACCGTGCATAACTAATAAGTATCTAGTTGTAATGAGAACTCAGTTGACTTTGGTATGCAAAGCAAGTACTGTTCCATTTCCTCAGCCTTGTGGCTATGAAACTATAATGTCACTAATCGTTGGTGAGATGAGTTCTTCAACATTGTTTATGACGTTCTCAATTTGGCCATATAAAATCTAATATAATATGATGCACTCAAGCCAACGGTCCATGTTTTAATTATAACATTTGCTTAAAGTCCATTTAATACTAGCATAAGGTGTTGTCATTTCATAACCGCTAGTTAAGTAAAAAAAAAAAAAAAATTCAGTGTTACGCACAGCTTTTGGGGAGTTATTTCAAAAGGACCTTCAAAAATAACATTTCGCAGATGGGGTGCGACCTCCAAGAAAAAAAAATATTTTCGGAGAGAAAATAGAAAATTGATTGATTTAAATCATTTCCGCTTTCATATCATTTGTGGTTGTCAAGGTTTGGATATGGATACATGAATTGGATGAAGATATCGTACATTGAGATGAAAGAAATTATTCAGAGTAAAAGTGTACATTTCATTAAAAAAAAAAACCTGTATTATTGGGTGTGTTTTGATTAGCCCTAACCCTAACCCTGTATTATTGGGTGTGTTTTGATTAGCCCTAACCCTAACCCTGTATTATTGGGTGTGTTTTGATTAGCCCTAACCCTAACCCTGTATTATTGGGTGTGTTTTGATTAGCCCTAACCCTAACCCTGTATTATTGGGTGTGTTTTGATTAGCCCTAACCCTAACCCTGTATTATTGGGTGTGTTTTGATTAGCCCTAACCCTAACCCTGTATTATTGGGTGTGTTTTGATTAGCCCTAACCCTAACCCTGTATTATTGGGTGTGTTTTGATTAGCCCTAACCCTAACCCTGTATTATTGGGTGTGTTTTGATTAGCCCTAACCCTAACCCTGTATTATTGGGTGTGTTTTGATTAGCCCTAACCCTAACCCTGTATTATTGGGTGTGTTTTGATTAGCCCTAACCCTAACCCTGTATTATTGGGTGTGTTTTGATTAGCCCTAACCCTAACCCTGTATTATTGGGTGTGTTTTGATTAGCCCTAACCCTAACCCTGTATTATTGGGTGTGTTTTGATTAGCCCTAACCCTAACCCTGTATTATTGGGTGTGTTTTGATTAGCCCTAACCCGACTTACTGGAATCGAGTTTAAACCAAAACAAATATGAACTCAACCGGAAGTGATCTAAATTTGAAGAAATGGGCGGCAACCACGGCAACCACGGCAACCACGGGCAAGCAACAAATTAGGACGTACCCCCTTGGCCGATTTTTTTTTACCCCACCCTCATACTGCAACGTCATAAATCACCAGAGAGACACCACGTGAACCGCATCTCATATCATCACAGATACTTTACTCTCCCCACCCCCACCCCAGCCTCGTGGCGTCTTTTATTGATGGTCAACCTGAGCATTAATAAAGAAAATAAAAACCTAAAAAAAAGAAAATGGGGGAATGCGGGGGGGGGGGGGAAGAGAAACTTAATGTACGTTATAAAATTAAATGAAATTTCTTTATTACTTGACCAGAGACTTACCAACTGTCAATTCGGTAACAGCAAGTTCACCACTGACCTCCACCGATGACCGTGACGGGGACTGGAGCGGTCTTTTCAAGGGTTGGTCAGGGATGAGTTGATGCATTCGTAGTCGACGGCAGTAGATGGAGGCAGCTTCCGGTTCGAGAGCTATCAACAGCTGCTCTGGGAAGCTTGCACTTGCCAACCCGGCCTGAAGAAACACATGCCAAGCTTATCAACAGATGGTTGTCTAAATTCTAAATTCTAAAGTTTCATTTTTTTTTTTAAAAAAAGCTTATGAGAATGCCACTTAATAAGAAGAAAAAAAAAAGGGGGGGGGGGGAAAGGAAAAAAAAGAAAAAAAAAAAAAAAAAAAAAAAAAATTAGATCCATGAAGGCCAAATATCCATTTTTAAACTTGTGAAGTTGCAAAAAATAAATAAATAAATAATAAAAATAATAAAGTATCGATATGCAAACAATGTGGGGTGGGCAACTGACTTCCCGGAGAGCTGCTTGAAAGAAAAAGTCTGATTATGACCAGAAAATTCTCAAATGTGTCAAGAAAAAAAAAAGGGTTGGATATCAAATATGTTGGGGGCATCCAGTGGGAAATCCCTGTTCTTAGAGTGTACTTATTACTTAGAGCGGTGTTTCCCAACGTGGGGCCCACTTGAAATTTGAAAATGAGCTGTCTAGAATTTGAAAATCAAACGTCTGCTATGATTTAACTAGTACTTTAAAAGGAGAATCTTTAAAATATCAAATGTTTCATTAAAATTATTTCGTACTTGAATTTCAGTTCTTCAATATGTGTTCTGAAAATTTACTTACTATGTTTCCTCACCAATTTCCTAGTGATTTCTTCCTAAAACCTATCATTTAAGTTTCTTCAGTAAACAACCCTATTTTGATAATTAAAAATTATTTATATGATACATTTGGGCATAAGAATTTTAGAAAGCCTTAGGTGGGGCATCGCACAAAAAAGGTTGGGAAACACTGACTTAGAGTGTACTTATTACTTGGCGTGTACTTATTGCTTAGAGTGTACTTATTACTTAGAGTGCACTTATTACAATACAGCCATGCATCATTATCCAAATTGGCTTAATTGGTCAACCTTAAATAGACACTGAAGATTTCTAATCAAGTTGTGCAACCCAATTTAAGGTTTAAAAAGTTTAATGTAAACCAATTGAATGTTGGCTGATGCAATACCTCGTAGGCAGCCTGACGCATGAACTGCTTGGCGGGTGCCTTCCATATCGCAGGCACTGTGATGACCCATCTGATGTCATCGTTCAACAGCTCTGTGCCGGACTGGTCACTCAGCTGCTGAAGGGCGTGGTTCTTAAAGAAATCAAGGGCGTACGCGAAAACTTTGAGTGCTGGGAACTTGGCTCCGTTCAAGGCCACCAACGTCGTGTCTCTGTTCAAATCCTGACACAAACGAATAGACTCATGTGTGGGGTTGTAGATTAAATATTTTTTGTTGTTGTGATATTAAAAATCATAACATTACCGGTAATAATATTCAAACATATATTTGAAAAAGTAATAACCCTTGCATGTCATTTTCTTTTTTTATTTCCACTAGTTTTATTGTCATAAGAAAGAAGCGAATCTCACTCATACATGTGCTTGTCAAATGATGTCAATTATCTCATACATTTCTGTCCTTGTCAAATTGTGTCAATTATCTCACCGATTTCTGTCCTTTTCAATTGATGTCCGTTTATAACATTGGTAAGATTTTTTTGTTACTTTCCGAACATTTTCTACAGAGAGGTGCTTTCTTTTGTTTTAATGGAGGATTACTTCAAAAAAAAAAACGCTGACGCCATCAAGACATTTCTAGTGTTAGAGAGTGTCTTTATATCAGAACCGTATCAGAATACCATTTGTTGGTGACTAGACTTTCCAGCGTTGAATATTTCAAATTTTTGTTTCGTTAAAAGCACACAATAACATTTGGATGCAAGCACTGATGCTCTTTGTTTTTTCACATTGGAAATTAACGTATTTCAGTATGACCAGAGATTCAAATGTTTTTGGTCTCAAGTTTTGATTTCTCCGTGCTATATGTATGGGCAATAAAAATAAATCTATTTGAAGTTATTAATACGTTTTTCTAGGTATATATATATATTTTTAAAGGTGTTAAAATCTTCTCCAGGTAAACTGATCTTTCATTGATACGAAGTCAATTACTGCATGTTTGAAGTTGTCACTAGACACGAGACGATCAACAGTTACAGGTAAGGGGCAGTTATGTTACATGTAACTATATGTTTCATATTGCAAATGAGGAAAACAAAGGATTGACGGCAATCGCCTGTTTATTTTGAAGTGATCACATTATTATTGTTCACTTAGTAAGGGATTTCCTTTCGTTAAAAGTGAATAGATTTAGACCGAAAAATGATCGGAGAATTAGTAATATAAATAGAGAGAGGGAGAGAGAGAGAGAGAGATGGGGGAGACAGTGGGGAGGAACAAGAAAATAGCCACTATTACATAGCTATACATCACAAAAGATCGTAGGGTTCTACCTTATATCTTGATTGTAGATTGTTTCCCCTTTCTACCACCAAGCCGATCAGTCTAAGTAACGTAAAGTTGTTTTTAAAAGAAGTATAACTTTATCTCCTGCGCTTGGCTTACATTACCCTTAAATTGTTTTCGTACAGTCGTACGTTGTATTACATATGTAAAAATAACAAATTGCTTTTAAAGTTGTTGCAGCAGATTCTATTTCAGCTGCACGTAGTTGTGTCTCATTAACGTTAGTCAGGCCTGGAGTTCTGAACCTCTCTCCCCACTCCCACCATACACGTAAAGCCCCCCCCCCCTTTTTCCACCCCACCCTCCACACACCTACCACCTAAAATGCACGAAAAAAAAAGAATCTTCCACAACCCTAACCACCAGGTGCCACCCTCCCATTAGTCAGGCCTGGAGTTCTGAACCTCCCCCCCCCCTCCCCCCATACACGTAAAGCCCCCCCCCCCTTTTTCCACCCCACCCTCCACACACCTACCACCTAAAATGCACGAAAAAAAAAGAATCTTCCACAACCCTAACCACCAGGTGCCACCCTCCCATTAGGGGTTGTGGATAGTAAGACTATCAGCGAAATGCCCAGGAACTGAAACAATGCAGCGCCGCACGCAGGGAGATAATGTTCACTTCTTGTCATAAATTAACCCGCATTGTCGGTCCTGCGGTAAGATAAGGTCGGTCGTCTCGTCTACCTATATCGCAATCCCCACATTCCTCCAACTGTAGTGTCTCAAGCAATGCCCCATAATATTTGTGTTATTTGAGTCATGAATGGAATTCGGAGAAATTATCTTTATTTTTATGGGTCCAGGGGTATAAAGGTAAAGAAATAAACATCGAGAAACCCATGGGTACAGGGTAATTAACGTTTACCATGCGGGGTGAAAAAGAAAAAAAAATTGCTGTTTAAGATCTATTGTTGATTTTCACTGCTCTACTTATGTGTGTGTATTATATTTTACGACGGTTGCGTTGAAATCCAATCTCTTGAACTCTCAACTGTTGTTTTGCTGCTATGATTGCTGCTATGATTGCTGCTATGATTGCTGCTATGAATACCATGGACACCACAGACGTTGATGCCCGCTCGTACTTAGGTTGAAAGAGCGAAATTCAAATTTCATATTTATTTCTACCCAAATTGACAGGCCAGTTATATTCTTATGGATTCTCATAGGGCGCTTACACACCACATGCAAGGGACCTTTTTCCACACTGGCTTGTTGTCCTAATCATCAGATATGAACATATCATTTTATTTTGTATATTTTGTAAAATTCAAATGTTATTAAAAAAAAAACAACACACAACTAAAATGGTATTTAAGAATGTGAGATAATTGCGTGTTTTTTTTTTAAATTGTTTTTTTTTCTTAAAATTCTTGTTAAGAGGAACGAATACATGTAAATTTAGTTTATAAGTACAATCGTGATATAATATATTAACATTGTAACAGTTTTTGCTGTGAGGTTGGAAACGATAAAACGTATCATAGTTATAGACACACATAAATTAACGAGTGTTCCATCTGTGAGGATGGTCGCCTACTAGCTCAGTACAGATTTCCTGCTCCATATTTTGTTATGTAAGATAAACTACTTTCAGAAAGAGGTTGACAACTGCGGGAAGAATATCACTATGATGGCTTGCGTGTGTGTTGTCATAAGAGGAGTACATTTTTTTTTATTTTTTTTTTTTAGAGCTAAGAAGGATTAACATAATATAACCAGCAGGATACAAAACTAGTTAAGCTCCGTGTATTGGCCCGCAAAACCCAAGGTTTATGCGTCTCGCAATTATCCATAATCAGTGGGTGGCAGAGGGCGCTATCTGTTATAGTTGTATCCCAGCATTCATAGATAAATTCTGTCTCGGCTCGTCTTTCTGCGCTGCTGATAACTCGCGTGTTAAAACACGGCAAGTGCCGACACCATGGACGAAACTCAAGGAATGGAAGAGTCAAACCGATTAACACATCCAGCGGCAATGGCGTTTCTTAGGAATGTTCAATCCGAGTGGGTGCATGGATAAATAGAGGTATAGGGAAAACGCGAGGCATGAGTTGAAAGTGCATGCCTCATCAAGTGTTAGATGGACTGAAGGAAAAATCAGATCAAATCTGAGTGCAGGTGTTAGTCCAGACCACGCACTGAAAAACCTGTGACTGCAGGGAGCATCAGACAATTAAGGGGCCCAAAGTTGTCAAGACGAAAATACTACAGCATCAATTTTGAATACAGGAGGAAATGTTAATGATTTTTGTGTGTGTGTGTTTTGTGGAAGCGTGTTTTGGTGTGGAGATTATTTGTGTAGCTGTTGCTGTGTGCTTTGTATTTGTGACGTATTTGATGGGTACTAGAGATGACGTTGCTGAGTGTTACGGTTTTAAGTAGTAAAGGAGTTGCAGAGAGAAAGCGGATGAAAGAAGACACACTTTTTTTTTTGGAATAAAAAACCATATGTCATACTGACCATATATTTGTTTAATACGTACCCCTAGACCAGTGGTTCTCAGCCTTCCTAATGACATGAACCTTTAATACAGTTCCTCATGTTGTGTTGACCCACGAACATAAAATTATTTTCGTTGCTATTTCATAATTATGGGGTTTCCGATGCTCTGAGGCGACCCCTGTGTAAAGGGCATTCGACCCCTAAAGGGGTCGCGACCCACAGGTTGAGAACCGCTGCACTAGAGAACGGAAATATTGAAATGCTTATCCAGTTAGCAGTTCTTAACATTTGGGGGCTTAAACTTACTAGGAAATACTAACCAGATAAGCAGTTCAATATCCTCGTAGTTTGCGTCTCATTATAATAATATAATCTACTGAAATATTTTATCGCAGTCCAACCCTGTTATAGTTGGGGACAGGAAATGACATTTTGTGTGCATGCATTTCTTAACATGGCTGACCCGTGGAAATATAAAGAAGCAAGATTGAAACATTCCTGCAAAATTATTACTATTCCAAAACTCTAGCTTGGGTAGGTCATATGATTGGACACTTGTGTCACGTGATACATTTCTACTCACAGCGTTGTGATGCAACTCCATCTTGAACGTGCTAAAGTACATCCAGTGCTTGGCTTCCACCGGGATCAAGTTGAGGTAGCTGCTGCGGGCGCTGTAGCCGAAACTGTGGAACTCTCCTTCAGGGGTGAGGAGTAGAGAGGTCAAGGTTTTCTGGTTGACCACCCCAGGCTCCTCGCCGGCCCACCTCCTCATCATGTAAACACTTGTCGGATCACGAACGAAACTGAAGAGACACAGATACATTGACCATGATGAGACACAGATACGTTGACCATGATGAGACACAGATACGTTGACCATGATGAGACACAGATACGTTGACCATGATGAGACACAGATACGTTGACCATGATGAGACACAGATACGTTGACCATGAGGAGACACAGATACGTTGACCATGATGAGACACAGATACGTTGACCATGATGAGACACAGATACGTTGACCATGATGAGACACAGATACGTTGACCATGATGAGACACAGATACATTGACCATGATGAGACACAGATACATTGACCATGATGAGTCACAGATACATTGACCATGAGGAGACACAGATACATTGACCATGAGGAGACACAGATACGTTGACCATGATGAGACACAGATACATTGACCATGATGAGACACAGATACGTTGACCATGATGAGACACAGATACATTGACCATGAAGAGACACAGATACATTGACCATGATGAGACACAGATACATTGACCATGATGAGACACAGATACATTGACCATGATGAGACACAGATACATTGACCATGATGAGACACAGATACATTGACCATGATGAGACACAGATACATTGACCATGAAGAGACACAGATACATTGACCATGATGAGACACAGATACGTTGACCATGATGAGACACAGATACATTGACCATGATGAGACACAGATACATTGACCATGATGAGACACAGATACATTGACCATGAAGAGACACAGATACATTGACCATGATGAGACACATATGCGTTGACCATGATGCGACACAGATACATTGACCATGATGAGACACAGATACGTTGACCATGATGAGACACAGATACGTTGACCATGATGAGACACATATACATTGACCATGAGGAGACACAGATACATTGACCATGAGGAGACACAGATACATTGACCATGATGAGACACATATACGTTGACCATGATGAGACATAGATAAGTTGACCATGATGAGACACAGATACGTTGACCATGATGAGACACAGATACATTGACCATGATGAGACACAGATACATTGACCATGATGAGACACAGATACGTTGACCATGATGAGACACAGATACATTGACCATGATGAGACACATATACGTTGACCATGATGAGACACAGATACATTGGCCATGATGAAGCACAGATACATTGACCATGATGAGGCACAGACACATTGACCATGATGAGACACAGATACATTGACCATGATGAGACACATATACATTGACCATGATGAAGCACAGATACATTGACCATGATGAGACTCAGATACATTGACCATGATAAAATACTTTGAAATATTTACGTTAAGCCAACAATTCTCATAAGTGAAACAAATCGTAATGTAGTATTTGAGTATATTGTTTCTCCCCCTTTAAAATGTCCTCCCCACAAGGAAATGGGTACGTTTAGAAAACTATTCGTACCAAGTCACCCTCCAGCATGTCACTGGGTGCAGAAAATATAGTAAGACAGTGCTTGTTAGGGCTTGTTGGTGTTAGAAACGAAAATATCGTGGAGCACACTGGAATCAACATCAAATGCTCAAATTGTATCAGTCAATATATATATCATGGTCATTTGTAAGCTTTGTGGACCATGGAAACAATTGCTATACTAAAATAAAATTCCTTTACTGAGACTTACTATAAATTTATCAGAGAACAGTAGAAACTTACCTGAAAGCATATCCACTGTGTGTGGTGCCGAAATCTATCGCCACAACCACAAAGTGCCTTGGTTGTGAAGTACCTACGGGATCGTTTTGGCTGTCGCACTGTCCCTCTTCGAAATCGACGTTTTCAGAGGCTGGCGTCGGCGGGGGTGTCTTCATCTCTTTAGCGGTGACATCTTCAGCCACGCCCTGCGTGATGTCATCCTCTCGATGAAACTGACCATCGAATCTCTGGTCTGCGTTCAGCGAATCCTCAAGCCGAACATCCGGCTCCTTCTTCGTTGGTGACAGAAGCGCCGGTAAAAATTTGGAGATTTTACCTGACTTTGATCTCGGTGTAGCCGGAGATCTCCCTGTTGAAGGCTCATCTTTTTTAGTGGGAGCGAGCTCTTCGAGTTGAATCTCCTGTTTGATTTGAAGATCAGGCAACTTTTTCCCAAACAGCTTAGATCGTTTTTTATCAGCTGACTTTGGAGACGGAGTCTCCTTTGTGAGTTGCAAAGTCTTTTTGTCGTTGGCGTTATCGCTGTGACTGTGTGATTCTTCTGCTGGTTCACGTTTAGTTGAACTCCTCTTGTCGTCGCCGGACGATGATGACGAAGTAGATGTGTGACCGCCATGGTCCGATCCTTTCTTTGTTGATTTTGACTTCTGCCTCGGCGGTTTTGTTGTTTTGATTTTCTTAGAGCCACGTGAATTTTCTTCGCCTGGAACGATTTCTTTCGTTTCGTCCTGTTTCGTCTCCTTGGTTTTGCACTTTGTTTCCCCTTTGAGTTTATTTTGATCTTTTGGTTGATCTCTCAGGGTTCCCGCGTCCTCTTGGTTGTGGATTACGTCGTCGTGGAACTTATCATCAACCATGAGCCCCTTGTTGTGATCCGTCGCTTCAGGTGAAATGCTAGATTTCGTAAGAGAGGGCACTCTCTCGGCTAAACTGGGCGTTTCATCTTCGTTACATTCCTTAGAGCTTGAACTACTCTTGGATAGTTCACTTCCTGATCTTTCTTTTGTAGTCTCGGGACAGAGCTCGGGTCGAGACGACAGCTTTGACGGCCCACTGACGTTTGCATCAACAGATTCCACCTGAGATATGAAAGAAAGACTGGGAATCCCACTGTCAGATCCGCGTTGACCTGCATCAGGCGCAGAGTTCTCTGACGATGTTGACGACCTTGACTTTGACGATGACCTTTTACTTGCACTTCTGCAGGAAAGAGTCGTTTCCAGGACGCCATTTTGAATTTGGCCAGGAGACGAAGAAGGCACATCTACCCTTGAGATGGCCCCAAGGTCATGTGATGCCTCAGATGTCTGGCTGATGTCTTGTTTTGTTTGTTCCTCACGACGTAGAGGAGTTGATGTCCTCGGCGTCATTCGCTCGAATCCTTTTGTGAGCTCTTCGCTGGCCGAATCGACTTCATCTGCTTTTACATGCTGTGTATCGGGAATTTTCTCTACTTGATCTTTCGTCTCTATTTCCGGTTCCACTTTGATGGCCTGGCTTTCTTCCTTCTGTTTAATATCTTCCTGTTTCTTTTTATTTCGCCAGAACGGCCAGCTGAACAACTTGCTTTTTCTCCTTGGCTGCTCAGAATCAGCGGGCGGGGAGACAGATTTTGTGTCTTTCTCGGATTTCTTCTCTTTTTTGGGTTTCTCTTTGGATACCTTCCTGCTTCCAATTTTATCCACGACCATAGACTGTTCAGCAACAATGGAAGCGTCACGCGAACTGACGGTCACATCGTGTGATGGCAACTTCTCCAATGGAGTATCTACAGGGCTTGCTTTACCCTTCGTCTCATCGCCGCACACTACAATTTCAACTTTTTGAGTTACTGTCGAAGATAAAACCTGTTCGTTGTCTGAATTTAAAGCTTCTTTTGGCTTTACCTCAATTTCTTTTCCTTGTCGGCCAGGAAATGACGTAACAACATCTTCTATTTCTGGCTTCTCGGTATTCTCTTTACTAGCGGCGCTTGCTTCTATGCTTCCAGTCTTTGCCTTAGCCTCGTCGTCGGATGAGGAGAACGACGATGTGGACGAGTACGTTTTGTTGACTGATTCATCCCACACAGGCTGTGGGGCTCCAGTGAGGTCCGTCTGCTCTTCCGCTATAATCGTCTCGCCGAGAACGGACGACGATGTATTGGAAATAAAGGTCAAACTCTCTGTGCTTGCATCACGTGACCCCGACTCACCAAGTCTGGTAACATCCGGTGTGTCGACATGCACTGATACATTCATTCCAGGCTGTACATTTTCTAGCTCGTATTCTAACTCAGTTGGGCGAGTTTTCTGTTGCGAAAAATCTCCTTCATGCCCAGCATCCACCTTGTCAATCTCAGCTTCATTGGGGGGATCTGGACCCGTCACGTCATAGGAGCACTGCCCACCCGAGTCATCACTTTCGTGATCAGAGTCACTTGATGACGATGAAATTGAAGGAGAGGAATTGGACGGAGTTTTAATTTCTTTTGAAGATTGACAGGGATCCTCACGCTTTTGGGTCTTGTGTCCATCTAATAACGCCTTGTTTTCCATCTTTTTTTCAGCTCTGGGATAGCTGCCATTGCACTCATTGTCTTCTGATGTCACACTACTAATTGTCTCTTGCTTGATTTGTAACACAGAATGCGAATCATCTTTTACAGTTACTTTAGCATCGCTTTCACTCGATGGCAACCCTGGCTCATTAAAAGCATCTTTATTTCCATCAAGCTTCTCATCGTGATGGCACTCTTTCAAAGATTTCTCTCTTGTGTCTCCCGAATCTTCTTGTTTCCTTGTGTTAACTTTATTACTTTTTCCTTGCGATTTCTCACCCGAGTCTGAGTCAGAACCGCTCGACGATGATGAACACGATTTCTTGACTCCATCCTTTGATTCGTTTCTATCCACGCTCGTCTCGGTTAGGTTCATGTTCTGCATTTGTTTGAAGAGCAGCTTCGGGGAGCTTACTGGACTATAGTATCCAATAACTTCCACGCCCTTTGATGACAGATCCACATCGCTTACAACGATTGTCTTCTGCTGGTCCACACTGAGCTTATCCATTTCCTCATGTAACAACTTCGTCTCTGGATCTTGCCCAGCACAGTTAGTTCCCGGAAAATTATTATTATCCAACAACTCAATATCTGTATTCAAACTTTCATTTTTATCAATGACGGGAGAATATTGTGTTCCAAACGTTGCTTTCTGTTCACAGTCCGTTTGCTTAGGAACTGTAAAAAACTCAATTGTTTTCTGTTCCGGTTCTGGTTCACGGATGTGTTCAATTGTTATAGTCTGCTCGAGTACTTTATATCTCCTGGTTTCTGGGTACAGGTGCCCCCCAAATTGCACTGGGATTTTCACAGCTCTCGATAAACCGAAAACATTCTTTGGGGAGCCCTTGATTCTGTTCAAGAAAGTTCGAGGGTTTAAAAACTCCACGCGCTTTCCGTCCTGCCGGATGTGCACATTAGGTTCAGAATCCTGATAAGGTTGAGATTTTTTAGACACCGAGTCTGAATCTGTCCCCGAGCCGTCACTAGACCTGGAATCAGAGCGCGACTTCTGATTAGCGGGACAACTCAGTGGTGAGCCTTTGGTTTCCTTGGTCTCGCCACGGCCAAAAGTATCCAAGCCATTTTCATCTGTGACCAATTTCGTATCAGACACGCACGGTCCTCTCTTCCCGTGCACATCTTCGAGGGACTCCCCCACCACCTTCACCCCGTTAGTGCCACGATCAGGCCCAAGTTTTGCTAGGCTCTGGTTTATTTGGCGGTTTATCTCTGGACTCTGGTCCTCGGGTTTCCTGGACGCGTCTGCCTGGTCTTCCCTCTCCCCGTAGCCTCCTGCCCCGCCCCGTCGCCTCGGAGAATTAACGACTAATTGCTCTATCTGGCCATCTCGTCCACTGCATGTGGTGGGGAGGGCTGTGGGGTCTGCAGGGGCTGTGACGTCGGAGCGTCGCGTTTCGCCGTTACATTCAGGCCAACACTTTTCTGGGCTTAGCTTTGCGACTGAAACAAACAAAACAACAGCGTAACAAACATCGTTTTATCTGTCTGTCGATCGTGTAACGAAATCTGTCTCCACGAGAACGTTTCCAGTCACAATACATGTGTAGGAAAGGTTAAAGACACACGCTATTTGAAACAGATTCATTTTCTTTTCTGCCAAGGCTCTTGCGCTATTCTACACTATTACAAACGCCATGAAGTGAAGATTGTGTGTGTGTGTGGGGGGGGGGGGTGATAAACTGACGGTGAAAATGGCTTAAGCGATCAGTCAATGGTTTTGTAATATTTCAGATAATCAGAACAGGAAAATGACCAAAAAAAATTAATTTCATCTCAAAGGAATTGTGTAATTTTATAAGATTTCGACTCCCCCTCCGGCAAAAAAATGATCAAACTCCGAAGCAAATTTAATTCACAAATAATGCAATATTTGTCATTTCGTGCAGTTATAAGCGGCAAAGGTAACGAGCGTTCTGTCAATATCCAAGTCTCTCATGATGTGTAGGCGAATACTCGTCACACTGTGAGAGATGGTTGTGTTATTCTCCTGATCATCGCTAATTGGTTAGCTCCATCGTCACGACACTTGTTTATGAATTCTCATTAAGGAAGTTTTTTATTGGCAGTTTTTGTTTGTACAACTTAGTAAGGGACTTTCCATTCGCCCACGGAATGTGATGTAATGGAACAAAATTGTCCATTCGCCCACAGATTGTGATGTAATGGAACAAAATTGTCCATTCGCCCACGGAAGACATTGAAGCTAATCAAGCTCTAACGAGATACTATAGTTTAAAGACAATTGGCATACATTATGGTTGTAGCTCAAGAATATTTGTTCTCCAATTAAATATCAACCCGTTTTTTAATAGAAAAAAAACAACAACAGTTAAGGTTATGATGACGACACTATATTTGTGGAATGGTTAAAGGACTTACTTTCAAACGAAGCTAATAAATAGAGATCTCAAGAGAAAGCAAATAGCAAAATCCCCAAAACACATATATTAATTGTCTACATTACTTACGTGCTAAACTCTCAATTATTGGAGTTGAAAAAAAAATGGTACAAGACTACTAGACTCCAAGATGTTCTATGAAAGTGACTGTCTAATGTATGCAGCCTGGTCACATTTACCAATTACCGTGAGTCTAACGCTTACTTTTGTTTTTAAAAAGGTGTTGTTGTTTTTTTTGTGTTTCGTCCACTCGGCCAGTGAATGGGCTGTGTTTGCTTACCATAATAGCCTCGGCAAAGTTCGTTTGTGGCGCGCTCATGCTAAACAATGAAACAGATTTCTTTGCGGTGATGAAATATCTTTCAAGTTAAAAAAAAATAAATGTTTAAATAAAATAAATATATTCGATAAACAGTTGAGAAAGTGGGGAGGAATTTTTATTTAGGAAACGCTCTCATCAACTGGTTTAATCTTTGACATTTGAATACCACCCAGAATTGAAAGTGTTTGAAGGAGACGATTGGCCACGGAAAAAACGACATAAAACATTTTGGTAAAATCCCGTCTACGGCTACCACAGTATCTGTCACATTACAAGTAACACTGGTGGTTATTTACCCTTTCAGTACTATGTTATTAACGTGTGCCTCTAGTGAATGAATATTTCTGTAGTTTATCAGTTTAACAGTTTCATTAGGTAATTGACGTTATTAAATTTATAATTAAAAATATTAATTACAGAATAACAATATTTATAAAGGTTGTTAACAACCCAACCATGGCCCCGACATTTAATAAGTCAAGATAGTTGAGTTTTATGTATTTATACATGGGCTTTTTATTCTAATTGCAAGCTTCTTTGCTATGTGTTTGTAAAAGAAACTAAAAAAAACAACAACACCAAATATAGCTATTTGAATAAGGGACACCTTAGGTATGTGTTTGAGAACACTTGATTGTAACAGTTATTTTTTCACCCATTGTCACGACCGCAATCTTCACCTTGACCAAACATATAGTAGTAGAAGGTACTTGGATCAATGGGCGGCACATGAGGTATAAGGCGGCACATGAGTTATAAGGCGGCACATGAGGTATAAGGCAGCACATGAGGTAGAGGGCGGAACATGAGTTGGAAGGTGGCACATGAGGTAGAAGGCGGCACATGAGGTATAAGGTGGCACATGAGGTAGAATGTAGCACATGAGGTATAAGGTGGCACATGAGGTAGAAGGTGGCACATGAGGTAGAAGGCGGCACATGAAGTAGAAGGTGGCACATGAGGTAGAAGGCGGTACATGAGGTAGAAGGTGGCACATGAGGTAGAAGGTGGCACATGAAGAAAAAGACATCACATAAAGAAGAAAGCAACAGTCTTCACAATTTTTTTTTTTTTTACGAATTTCTAAATATCTGTTATATAAGGATAAGATCTTTAAACACTGTCAAACACTCTGTCAGGTGAGTTCATAGGCAAACAAGGGTAAAGTTAAGGACTTACTGATTTCATAGGCAAACAAGGGTAAAGTTAAGGACTTACTGATTTCATAGGCAAACAAGGGTAAAGTTAAGGACTTAATGATTTCATAGGCAAACAAGGGTAAAGTTAAGGACTTAATGATTTCATAGGCAAACAAGGGTAAAGTTAAGGACTTACTGATTTCAAAGGCAAACAAGGGTAAAGTTAAGGACTTAATGATTTCAAAGGCAAACAAGGGTAAAGTTAAGGACTTAATGATTTCATAGGCAAACAAGGGTAAAGTTAAGAACTTAATGATTTCAAAGGCAAACAAGGGTAAAGTTAAGGACTTAATACCGTGAAACATATAATTCTTTGAAATGTGGGTCTTGAAAACAAAACCTAAATAATACTTGTGTTTTAGGTTCTCCTCACCAAGCGTGTTTTAGGTTTTCCTCACCATGTGTGTTTTAGGTTTTCCTCACCAAGTGTGGTTTAGGTTGTCCTCACCAAGTGTGGTTTAGGTTGTCCTCACCAAGTGTGGTTTAGGTTTGTTTTCCTCACCCTATATGGTTTAGGTTCTCCTCACCAAGTGTGTTTTAGGTTTGTTTTCCTCACCCTATATGGTTTAGGTTGTCCTCACCAAGTGTGGTTTAGGTTCTCCTCACCAAGTGTGGTTTAGGTTTGTTTTCCTCACCCTATATGGTTTATGTTCTCCTCACCATGTGGTTTAGGTTTTCATCACCAAGTGTGTTTTAGGTTTGTTTTCCTCACCCTATATGGTTTAGGTTCTCCTCACCATGTGGTTTAGGTTTTCATCACCACATGTGTTTTAGGTTCTCCTAAGTACGTGTGGTTTAGGTTCTCCTAAGTACGTGGGGTTTAGGTTCTCATCACCACGTGTGGTTAATGTACTTTTTACCACGTGTGGTTAATGTTCTTCTTACCACGTGTGGTTCATGTTCTCCTCAGTATGTATGGTTTAGGTACTTCTCACCACTTTATTTTACAACTATCTTTTAATTCATTTAACTTTACAATACACACTTTACTAACTTAACATATTTTCAAATGCGATTACAAAAGTTATCAGAAATATCATGATATAGTATGGTCCATATGAACTTTGTGCTCTTGTATAACAGAAGCTTGTCAGCACAATATAATTGTAGCATGTATACATAGCATAAGCCGAGAAACACTTGTGATGTTTCCTTGTTGTTATCCCAACTCATATGACTTGATAGTCAGGGGAAGCCCGAACAATCAGTGGACACGCATTGAACAGAACACGCAAAGTCTTATATTCAATACACATGAAAAGCTAGACCTTGCAGTGCCGATGGCAAAAACTTAGCCTGACAGTTAAAGTGGATGACTAAGTCCTTCATAACAAAAACAAAAGACAACAAAAAAAAACGTACAATAATGTTCTCTAAACAAGGGCGTATCAAATACACGTTGCAAGGTGAGGCTAAGGGAAGGGGGTTACAAAAACTCTACCGCCGACCGCCGCACAGGAATTTTATATAGAAATCTCGAAGGCACCACTCTATTGATAACATAAATGTCACCATTCAGTTTTTCGACTTCGCCATTAATTTTTTTTTTTCTACCACTTCCTAATGTCTGAGTTTCTAAGCCTTTTCCTTGTGGCATTTATTGCATACTTCTTGAGCTTAATATGAAGGAACTACAAGAATTCACCACTTAAAGTTAAGGTGCCCCCCCCCCAACTCAGCTTAAATGAAATATATATAAGACGCTCTATATAAAGCTTTGGCTGATACATTTAAAGGAAATTATAGCCCGTCTCCTGCACTGTCATCGTTTAGCAAATTGTCCTCTTTGGTTTACCTACGTCATGGTTCACCAAATAGTCCTCTTTGGTTCCCACTATGTCATGGCTCACCAAATAGTCCTCTTTGTCTCACTCTATGTCATGGTTCACCAAATAGTCCTCTTTGGTTCCCTCTATGTCATGGTTCACCAAATAGTCATTTTTGGTTCCATCTATGTCATGGTTCACCAAATAGTCATCTTTGGTTTCCTCTATGTCATGGTTTACCAAATAGTCCTCTTTGGTTCCTTCCATTTCGTGAGTCAGCTCATAGTCTGCTTTGTCTCCCTCGATGTCATGGTTCACCAAATAGTCCTTTTTTATCTCCCTCTATGTCATTGTTAACCAAATAGTCTTTTTTGGTTCCGTCTATGTCATGGTTCACTAAATAGTCCTTTTGTCTCCCTCGATACCATGGTTAACCAAATAGTCCTCTATGTCATGGTTCACCAAATAGTCCTCTGTAGTTCCCCCTATGTCATAGTTCACCAAATAGTCCTCTTTAATTCCCTTGATGTCATGGTTCACCAAATAGTCCTTTTGTCTCCCTCGATGATATGGTTCACTAAATAGTCCTCTTTATCTCCCTCTATGTCATGGTTGACGAAATAGTCCTCTTTAGTTCCCTCTATGTCATGATTTAGCTGATAGTCAACTTTATCTCCCTCTATGTCATGGTTCACCAAATAGTCCTCTTTGTTTCCCTCTATGTCATGGTTCACCCAAATATTCCTCTTTGTCTCCCTCTATGTCATGGTTCACCAAATAGTCCTCTTTAGTTCCCTCCATGTCATGGTTCACCGAATAGTCCTCTTTAGTTCACTCTATGTCATGGTTCACCAAATAGTCCTCTTTGTCTCCCTCTGTGTCATGGTTCACCAAATATTCCTCTTTGTTTCCCTCTATGTCATGGTTCACCAAATATACTTCTATGTCTCCCTCTATGTCATGGGTCACCAAAAAGTCCTATTTTTTTTCCTCGATGTCATGGATCACAAAATAGTCCACTTTGCCTTTTTCTATGTCATGGTTCATCAAATTGTCCTTTTGTTTGCCTCTAAGTCATGTTTCACGAAATAGTTCGCTTTGTCTTCTTCTATGTCATGGCTCACCAAATAGTCCTTTTTATCTCTATCTATGTCATGGTTCATCAAACAGTCCTCTTTGTCTCCCTCTATGTCATGGTTCACCAAATAGTCCTCTTAAGTTCCCTCTATGTCATGATTTAGCTAATAGTCCACTTTATCTCCCTCTATGTCATGGTTCACCAAATAGTCCACTTTGTCTCCCTCTATGTCATGGTTCACCAAATCGTCCTCTTAAGTTCCCTCTATGTCATGATTTAGCTAATAGTCCTTTTTATCTCCCTCTATGTCATGGTTCATCAAACAGTCCTCTTTGTCTCCCTTTATGTCATGGTTCACCAAATAGTCCTCTTAAGTTCCCTCTATGTCATGATTTAGCTCATAGTCCACTTTATCTCCTTCTATGTCATGGTTCCCCAAATAGTCCTCTTTGTCTCCCTCTATGTCATGGTTCACCAAATCGTCCTCTTAAGTTCCCTCTATGTCATGATTTAGCTAATAGTCCACTTTATCTCCCTCTATGTCATTGTTCATCAAACAGTCCTCTTTGTCTCCCTTTATGTCATGGTTCACCAAATAGTCCTCTTATGTTCCCTCTATGTCATGATTTAGCTAATAGTCCACTTTATCTCCCTCTATGTCATGGTTCACCAAATAGTCCTCTTTGATTCCCTCTATGTCATGGTTCACCAAATAGTCCTTTTGTCTCCCTCTATGTCATGGTTCATCAAAAAATCCTCTTTGTCTCCCTGGATGTCATGGTTCACCAAATAGACCCTTTTGTCTAACTCTATGTCATGGTTCATCAAATAGTCCTCTGTAGTTCCCCCTATGTCATGATTCACCAAATAGTCCTCTTTGTCTCACTCGATATCATGGTTCTCCAAATAGTCCTCTTTGATTCCCTCGATGTCATGGTTCACCAAACAGTCCCCTTGATCTCCCTCTATGTCATGGTTCACCAAATACCAAAAAGGTTAATGGATACAATTAAAATTACAGCATTTAGGAATGACAACGAAATTAACGGAGCATCCACTACAATCAACGCTCTCCGATGGATACATTTCAATCTACGCCGTCTGATGGATAAATTTCAATCAACGCTGTCCGATGGATACATTCAATGAACGCCATCCGATGGATGCAATGCAATCAACGCCATGCGAGGGATACATAATGTACAGTCCATACTCATTTTAGCTATCCAAATTAACGATTTATATTTGACAGATAACGAAATCATTTGCAAGAAGTATTGTTGACCTAGGAATGGAAAATGTCAACAATATCATTAACAATAAGCTATGCTTAACATTATGGACATAGAAATGAACTGTGTCAACAATATCACTAGCAAGGAGCTATGCTTAACATTGTTTCCATAGAAATTGACAATGTCAACAATATCATTAGCAGGAAGCTATGCTTAACATTGTTGACATAGAAATGGAAAATATGAAGAAGAAAATAAAAAGACAATCAACAACAGATACAATCATGATAAGTGGACAATGATATTTACTTGGGGGATAATGTTTTTAAAACATCCTTCTAAACAAAAAAAAAAAATGTGAAAATAAATTTGGTATGAATAATAGTAGTAGGTTTCTATAGTTTGTTTAAAGTCTTCTAATTCCCACATCTTTCTGTCCCATATACAAAACTCCAAATCCATTGCTTATCACCCGAAACACACAATCAAAAAAAAAAAAAAGCCATGCTTATTTAAATTATTTACTTTTTATTAAACATAATAATAACAAACACACACAAACAATCACCTACAAGACTTTTCCTCTTGTCGCAATGATCTGACACAACGCTAATGACATGACAAGGCTGCAATCAATTGACACCAATCTAATGACGTGGCATGACGGCAATGATTTGACACCAATCTAATGACATGTGATCGCCGCCCTGATTGACATCAAGCTAATGACGTGGCACGGCCGCAATGATTTGATACAAAGCTAATGACATGGCATGATGGCAATGATTTGACACCAATCTGACAACGTGGCATGATGCAAATGATTTGATACCAATCTGACGACGTGGCCTGGTGGCAATGATTTGACGCCAAGCTAATGACATGGCATGGCCGCATGATTGACACCAATCTGATGACGTGGCATGGTTGCAATGATCTGACACCAATCTAACGACGTGGCATGGTGGCAATGATCTGACACCAATCTGATGACGTGGCATGGAGGCAATGATCTGACACCAATCTAATTACAGATAACGAAATCATTTGCAAGAAGTATTGTTGACCTAGGAATGGAAAATGTCAACAATATCATTAGCAATAAGCAATGCTTAACATTGTTGACATAGAAATGAACTCTGACTGTCAATTATTGACATCAATCTGATGACGTGGCATGGAGGCAATGATCTGACACCAATCTGATGACGTGGCACGGTGGCATTGATCTTACACCAATCTAATGACGTGGCATGGTGGCAATGATCTGACACCAATCTGATGACGTGGCATGGTTACATTGATCTGACACCAATCTAATGACGTGGCATGGTGGCAATGATCTGACACCAATCTGATGACGTGGCACGGTGGCCATGATCTGACACCAATCTAATGACGTGGCATGGTTACATTGATCTGACACCAATCTAATGACGTGGCATGGTGGCAATGATCTGACACCAATCTGATGACGTGGCATGGTGGCCATGATCTGACACCAATCTAATGACGTGGCACGGTGGCCATGATCTGACACCAATCTAATGACGTGGCACGGTGGCCATGATCTGACACCAATCTAATGACGTGGCATGGAGGCAATGATCTGACACCAATCTAATGACGTGGCACGGTGGCCATGATCTGACACCAATCTGATGACGTGGCATGGTGGCATTGATCTGACACCAATCTAATGACGTGGCATGGTGGCATTGATCTGACACCAATCTAATGACGTGGCATGGTGGCAATGATCTGACACCAATCTGATGACGTGGCATGGTGGCATTGATCTGACACCAATCTAATGACGTGGCATGGTTGCATTGATCTGACACCAATCTAATGACGTGGCACGGTGGCCATGATCTGACACGGATCACTAAAGTGACGGGAAACGCCCTGATACAAATGATGTGGGGTGCCAGAGATGGGGAAATGTGAACCAAACACTCAGAATAAAATTTAAAACACGAACAAAAAATGTTGATAGATCACTAGACTTTGATTGGTTTAATGTAGTAGCGAAACAAGATAGGAGAAGAATATGTTTCAAAAGAATATTTTAAAATATTTGTATCAACAGCATCCCATACACAATAATCTTATTGATTAGACTAGTTCTGGTAGACCCGATGTAGATGACATGCTATCTTTTGGTTTGGTTTGTGAAAGAATGTAAAAAAATGAAAAAATAAAATAAAGAATTAAAAAAAAAAAAAAAAAAAAAAAAAAAAAAAAAAAATAAAAAAAAAAAAAAAAAAAAAAACAATCAGTGTGAGCTTTTTGTTGTTGTCTGTATTAAACAACTTCGTCCTTCTCTAAGCGCCACCTGATTAATGGGAGGAACAAAGTGACCAGGAGCACGTCAACCCTCCCGTCGCTATCCGTCCATCAAACCATGGTCTCTGGTTCGAGCAATAAGCCGGGTGTCAAGTTGGTACATTGTCATTTTAATAGACTTAATTGATCCATTAACTTTCTTTGGTCAGTTGATCAAATGCCCGAAGGTGGGAAATGAATCTTTACCATGCATATAACCGCTTCTCGTGACCGCTTCTCGAAGGTTCATGGTGTTCCCATCACATAAAGAGAGTGTGTTCGCACAGGGGAGGGTTGTGGGACTCTACGCAGAGCACAAGCTAGTTTTATTGACACCCGCGGCGAACCGATAGTTATGCCGTCCTCTTCATAGGAAAAAAAAAAAAAGACAGAACTCAGCTGTTGGCCGAAAATGCCGCCCCTATCCCACTGACACCAGGTGAAATTGTAGTGTCATGTCCAGCTAAAAAAAAAAAGGAGGTTGGGTGGGGGGGGGGGGGTGGTGTGGGGTGCATATGAATAAGGGTCGGTCCGCCTGGACTGCAATTTCTTATATGTATGTCATGTAAGTCCAGGACCTCCTCGGGTGACATGTATGTCTTTTAACCCCGGTACCGCCTCGGGTAACATATGTATGTCATGTAAGTCCAGGACCTCCTCGGGTGACATATGTATGTCATGTGAGTCCAGGACCTCCTCGGGCGCTACAAATTCTGGCTATTGCCATTTCATAATAAATACCATATTTTTTAAATTTATGTCCTGCTATAAATGGACTGTTTTATAAGTGGGGTAGGGAAGGGGCGGGAAGGGTCCGTACCGGAGGTGGGATTTGTTTTCTCCATATGGAGGGGCGGCATTTTCGGCCAACTGCCGATATTTTTTCCATGGTAGGAGGCGGAAAATTTCTCGTCCCGCCCCTGATGTCACTAACCCTAGGCACGCCACTGTGTTTTATCATTTCCATTAGGCCTATAAGATTTGCATTTTTATTAGTTAAAAGAAGGGAACGTTTATATTTTTAAAGACAATCCCACCACGGACAAGTCTGACTCCATATCCAAGTAAAACTCTGTCCTTTAAAATAATACGCATGCAAATGAATGATCCAGTCTTTGAAAAGTTTTTATTGGGGTCAATCAAGGTGTGGCAGGTTGGCCATGATAAAATTCTTGACATTCCTGCATCACATTTTTGTCCAACTTCAACTCGTCGTGTATTCATATCACGGAGCTATTAAGATTAACCTTTATCCATTAACATGTGCATAGTAATTTGTCCACGTGGGCTGGCCGGGCGCGGCGACTCAATCACTGATTACTTCGTCCATGCCAGAGATCTTAGAATTGTGGGCAGCATCAAAATGCGCAGGCACGGAAACACACCGGTGCGTAGAGACGGTTGTAAAAACAATGCGGTGGTAAGGTGAGATTCAAGTGAGCTCAAATATTTCGGTACGGCGCAAGGATAGACCAACAGAAGAACAATAAAGAGATCCGATACTGTTAGATCTTAGAGATTTAAAAAAAAAAAAAAAGACTTTCACCCCCCCCTCCTTTTTTTTTTTTTTTTTTTTTTTTTTTTTTTTTTTTTTTTTTTTTAAAAAAAAAAGAAAGGAAAAGGTGAAATATAAAAGATTTAAAAAAAAAAAAAAAGACTTTCACCCCCCCCTCCTTTTTTTTTTTTCCCCGCCTCTGATGGTGGCCACACCTTTAACGTGCGCCAAGCATTTGGAAATATCTTATTTGTAATCACGTTTGGTGGAATTGTTATTAATATTTGAAGACGTTTTTGTTTTTTCCTTCTTCTAGTGGATGACACATAGCTTTAACAATCAAGGTTGAAAATGGGTACGAAACTGGAGGCGAAGAGAGTATTCACGTTTTAAAAGGCTTCAAAGAGATGCTGAAGTATTTGACTGGAAATCATTTAATGAGCCTTCGCGGAAATGTTTTTTTGGAAATTATGAGAAATTAATGTTTACTCTTTTAAAAGAATGAAGTCGTTTTAAACTTCTTAGAATTTCATACTTATTTAATCATCCTATTAAATGAAGAAGAAAAGTTTGCCCTAAAAAAAACAGTACATCTTAAAAGTCAAGCCTCGAGAACCAAATCATAATTTTGCCAACTGAAAAAGCAGATGTCCCTAATTAAGATATTTGGAATACTATTTTTCATAAAAACGTTTTCTAGGTAGCGTATTTTAGACAGATGAATGAAATGAAAGTCTACCAAATTTGTAGCAGCTTGCTAGGACCCCGTGACGTCAAATTATGTAGATACAACTTACTAGCGCCCCAAATTTATATCACGGTTTGCAAGGAATAAGGTCATTACTCACCACCACGGGTAGCCTGCCCACTCAAGCCCGCAACCACTGCGTCCTCGTGTCTGATTGCCATCTTTGACGTCTGATCGGAGTTAGGGGCGACTACGACTTTGAAGAACTCTTCCCCGTTGCCCTTCTGTGGTTTGAGGAACACTGGACCAAAGTAGGTCATGGTGTTCTCGCTTAGATCGTCGTCTGGGCTGATGACGACGGTGGCCTCCAGTTTAAATGTCTTGAATTTGTTGGATTTGGACTGATGGTTAGCGAGGGGCGCCTCTGTGTCGGGAGAGAGGGGCGCCTCGGTGTCGGGAGAAAGGGGCACCTCTGTGTCGGGAGGGAGGGGCGCCTCAGTGTCGGGAGGGAAGGGTGTCTCTGTGTCGGGAGGGCAAAGCGCCTCCCTTTTGGAAGGGTGTGTTATGGAAGAGGCGGAGCTGGATGAGCTTGAGCTTGAAGTCTTCCTTTTCTTGGCACTTTGGCGGATGTTGTCAATGTTTAGAACATGATTGGCCACGTCAGTAGGAGGGTGATGGTTCTTATCCTCCCCTAATGGACAGCTGTCGGTATCGATGCGTTGTTCTCCATGGCGAGAAGCATCTTTGTCGAAATCTTCATAAACGATCGATGTTAAACAGGCATCGATACCATTATCGTCGGAAATCGGAAATGGGTCAATGACTTTGTCAGGATTTATAGAGATGACAGGGATGTTGATTGTTACAGCATCGTTGCCAAACACAATTTCTTCGTACGGAGAAACCTCTTGGCTTTTATATTCAAGCTTATCATACACATGCTCGGTGGGCTTTTCATGAGCCAGCGTATCATAAAAGCAAGAACTGGGTGTCATGTCCACTACGACGTCACTGTCCTCGCTGCTGGTGTCACATCTCTCGTGTCCCTCTCTCTCACCACCAGGCGACTCCTCGTCCGAAATGGAATCTTGAGCGAACGACGTGTACTTTGGTGAGGCCTTCACAGCAGGAAGCGGCCCACCATTGCTGTCCTGGTACTTAAGTAGCGGGGCTATTTCCGGTGTGGGGAACACAGTTTTGCCTTGGTCGATCTCATCATTGACCTTGAACTCAGAAATCGGAACGACGGTGCCGTCTTCAAGGTCGTAATGCAACTTTGCGTCCAGCGAGGCCTGGGACTCACTGTTTGCTAATTTTATCTCGAACATTTCTTCCCCATTTCGACCTCCATTTTTCCCCTTGCCACTTTTCCCGTCAGAGTCCGAAGAGCTCGAGCTGCCAGAGTGGTGATCGTCCTTCCTTCTTTTCTTCTTGCTCCCTCCCTCGCTCAGAGCTTCATCCCCATCTCGCCTGCGCCAGCTTTTGGTCAGCCTCTCCAGAAAACCGCCGTGTTTCTTGTCCCGGTCATCCGACTTTGTCTTTTCGTCCAAAGATTTCGATTTTTTGTGAATTGTCTTGCCGGGCGGCGATGGTGGTTTGGTAACACCTGGCTCTTCTTGTCGACTAGAAGGGGATTTAAGGACGCTGCCTTCTTTTACGGTCGTTGCGTTCGCCGGTGTCGCTTCCTGTAGCATTAACTTCTTCCCATCGACGGCGTCTTTTGGCCTGCCTGGAAATTCAACGTCCACCGCGCATTCATTGTATGTCAGGGTTTCAGTTGCATCACGTCGATGCAACACATCTCTGTCCAGCATTCCTTCATCTAAAGAACGGTGTAGGTGGATCCCAGCGATAGGCTGATCATCAAGTTTTCGAAAGGTTCCTTTGGTTTGCGATAGAAGGCCAAAGGTCTTTGACCTCCGACTTTCCAAATCATATCTCCCAGAAGACATTGTTCAATCACGTTTTGAGAGTGTCTTTATAATAGAGATAGGAGATTGTGTTACATTTGTGCTAGCGTGCTGACGCAGTCGCCATGTTTTAAAATAATCCTCCGACACAATGGTAACCCATACGGCAGATTTCAACGCTGAGCAGCGAGGTCTTGCTTTCAGGTGACCATGGGGCGTGATCGAAATATGCTCCAGAAATTCTCGGCCATGAAACTTGATGAGGTTAGGGCACAACTTTCATAAGTGCGCAGAGAGCTGGGAGTGAACGAAGCTTGAACCTTTTCACTCAAGCGTGACGAATTCTGGATGAGTTTCTGAGGATTAGAGTGAAATATGATTTTTTTTTTGTTGAAAGTTTAGACTGGAGAAACCTGACCTGGAGAAGTACGTTGTTAAATTGTGTCGCTACGCGATGAGGGTCATGAAAAAAATGAGTTTCTTGCCGTTGTAGAATAAATAGTGTTGCTAAATAGAGACGGCGTGCAATGCAGCTGAGGGGATGGTATGTTGTGTAGATGGTATGTTAAGATTGCATCAGAAAGAAATATTATATAACTCTTATGCATGTCACAACTGAAATGGCGACCTCTGTGGTAACCCTTGACCTCATGTGCATCATGTTGTACCGGCAACAACAAAAATGTGACACAGACACAGTAAGAGATCTCACAGTGAAAAGAAGCAGTAGCAGAAATACTACAAAACGTGACGCACCAGTAGCAGAAATACTACAAAACGTGACGTACCAGTAGCAGAAATACTACAAAACGGGACGTACTAGTAGCAGAAATACTACAAACGTGACGTACCAGTAGCAGAAATACTACAAAATGTGACGTACCAGTAGAAGAAATACTACAAAACATGACGTATCTGTATGCATCCTGTAGACATAGTATAACCTTTCCTAAAAATATAGGGGAACGTTTTTTTTTACTGAATGTAGCGCTCCAAATGAAAGGAGTGGGTCATATGAGACATCCTACATGTTTTTTGGCTTTTATTTTATACTTAAACCTGCATACGCATTAAATTCACACATCCACAAGGCTGCACAAATTGTCAATTGGTTTTGAGTCAGGAGTATTTGACCAGATCGAGTGTGAATTTGGGATCATTTGAAAAAAAGCAGATATCTACAATGTGGTAATCTAAAAAAACCTGATAAAAAAAAAATATATATATATATTTTACAACAAAAACTAACAAAATCTTTTTAAAAACATAATCCTACATTACTAGGATTAAAAGCGTAAAGATGGATGACAGATTTTCTCACCTGGCTATTTAAGTGTCTTATTGTTTTCTTATCCTTCTGAAATCCTTAAAAACGTCAAACGGAACACCGAATAGCCACTAGATCACTGAATAACTACTGAAAGGAGTTTCATCAAACACAGAAAAAAAAAACACACATTATCTAAATTTTGACTTCAGGAAGTTAAAGTGCTGGATTGAGTTATGCTCGAATTGAAATATGAATAACTTAGTCCAGAAAGACTAGGCACGCGGCACACTCCATCAAAAAAGTCAATGATGCCACTCAAATCTTGGAATTTTTTTATAATTAATTAATTTTGATCTTAAATTCCCATAAAATGCACGGAGCATTGAATTACCATGATGGTTTTTGTTCTTTTGACTGTGGATTAAAATATTGTGTTTGTCCTCACACGTGCGTCTATGGATGATGTGATTATTTTTCGTAACGCGAAGATCAGTTTAAAAAAAACAAACAAACACAGAATGGCATCGCCTTCAAATGAACCGCTCCACGCGGATCAGAGTGAACGCGACTTGTAAACACTCAAAAATTGCTGGCATTAAGTTCACCGTCTAGGGGTCAACTATCACACGGGGGGGGGGGGGGGCAAGGCAACTGTCACAGAGGGCAATTGTCACAGAGGAGCCAATTGTCAAAAGGCTGGGCACCCGTTGCTCCTATCACCACTCAAGTTTTGAGCAAGACCTTTCCCTCTTGGAATGTCGACTTATACTGCTACGCTCTGGTTCCTCTTGCCCCCACACCCTCCCGCCCCAACCCAACCCCCCGCGTCCCTTGATTGTGTTTTCATCCATTCATATCGACTTGCCGAACTAAAGCCCCTATACAGAAGTGTTACCACCGTGGAGTTCTAGACCCGTATGTTTCAAGGGTAAAAGACCCTTTTTTTTTCCTTTTAAAAAAGAAAAAGAATGCCGTATCCTCACAGTTAGTAGCGTATTGTGACGTGCTTACACCAAGGTTCAAGCCAATTTCATTTACCCTCCAAAATACAGAAAGGAATATGTGTAAATTAGTGTAAAACATAAACTGGAAATTAGTGCTATATTTTCATATTAAGGCTTGACAATTTATATCACGTTTACATAGTTTAATCTTTTTTGGACCCGCCCCTGTAAACATTCCCTCTAGCTCCCAGACCATTCTTTGTATTTACATATTGCATTGTATTTACGATTCTATAAGAGCAGCGATAGAACTTGAAGGGTCTAATAAACCCCCCTTGAGTTGCCAGGGCATGATACAATGCTAGAGCGATAGAAATGACGAATGCTAGAAATGTGGTTGCAAAAACCTCAGAAATGGGACATAAAACTGTGTCATTGCTCAGCTCCGTGTATGAGCCATAGTGTCATGGCTCAGCTCCATGTGTGAGCCATAGTGTCGTTGCTCAGCTCCATGTGTGAGCCACAGTGTCGTTGCTCAGCCCCATGTGTGAGCCATAGTGTCATTGGTTAGCTCCCTTGGTGCGTTGTAGTGGAAGGAGTCTGCCCGGAGTCGCTTTGGGGGGTGGGGGGACTTTATGCTACGGGGGTTTACTAAATACATGTAACACTATTTCCTGCATATTTCGCGTTATATACTGAGTAATAATGACACTGGTAATACATATTTCTTTTACTAAATCTCTACTTATAATATTACATTTGTTAAAACTAGTCCATTTATTAACCTAAATATACACACAACTTGTAGATTGCTGTAATGCATTTAAAAAGTCGAATGCTTTGTGTGTGTGTTTTGGCTTATTGGTGAGGTCTTTTCTTTATTATACAGTATTACAATAAAAAGATAAACATTTCCTAACAAATGTCTTTAATGAATTAGTTTTAATGAGACGTTCACATGGATCGATTGGATGCCCGTGTCTGCCACAGTTAGAACCTCTTTTCTGTTTAGTTTTCATGCTACACATTATGCCCATGTCTACCACAGATAGAGAACCTCTCTTTCTTTCCGCACTGCACATTATGCCCATGTCTACACGACCACAGCTAGAGAACCTCTCTTCTTTTAGTTTCCTTGCTACACATTAAATCCACACGTCACCAAATGTCATTTGAAATTAACAGCGAACTATTAATCCAAGTATGTTGATGCGTGAGTCGAGAGCTCATAGAGAAAAGTATGGTAGTCCCTAGTTAATTCTTTATCTAAGGGCTGTTGTTATTTTAAAGAAGTTATATTTATCTAAGTTATTTTTTTGTTCGACATTGTGCAACCTTAGAATTTTTTTCAGCATAATCCTAATTATAATAGCTACACTATCTTTGAAATAAGATCAAATAACACGTTCAGTTTATATGAAGATTTTAATGATGTAAAACTCATTCGTTTGATTCGATAATTTACTAACATATCAAACCCATCTATAAAACATGTCTTCGTGATACCTTGTTGACTCCACACCGTTACCCGAGTAAACACGACTGAGATGACAACAATGCCACAGTGTAACAATCCCACGAAAGTCTATTCTACATACCTGCGTTTAAAAGGGGGCGACATTTCATGGTTCAGCACAGAGCGAAATTAACCAACTCCCAAGGCCCGACTTGACTTCCAGGACCTGCGCGTAACGTGCCCCCTCCCACTTCCCCCCATCAAAGTGGGGGCACCACTTCTCCGAGACTAGTGACCACGGAAGACGTCACAAGTGACTCCTCCGCCTTTTTTTTTTCCTTGGCAACTCCGAGCCACTCTAAGGAACATGAGCGGATCGCGTGGTACGGAGCTAGAGGTCAGTTAACGACAGAATTATACCATCAGACGGCAGAACTATACCATGATTCGACATAACTATACCATCATTAAGTGCAAATAACAGAGACGATACATACGAGCCTATGTAATTACACGTGTAACCTATATATGTCAATGCTAAGACTCCTCAGATAAAAGTCTATAAATGACAGTAAATTATATCATATTCGTGCCACATCCTAAATCTATATGGACTCACCACACCACACCACACCACACCGTGATTTTTTAATCAGTCACAATAGGTCAGTGGCTTAGCTTGGGTTAGTACCATAAAAAGAGTGGGGGGGGGGGGGCAAGATTTTTCCCCCCCCCCCCCCCAGACCACACGCAAAATCTCCGCAGTTGTCAAAAAAATGCCACTCATTAAATAGAGGAATAGGGCTGCCCGCCCCACTCCGCTAGTGCAATAGATATGAATGATAAATGACCATACCCATTCCATCAGAGCGGTATCCACATGAGTGTTATCTGCAAATACCTTTAGACTTATAATACACCAACACCTCCTATATTTTTTTATTCAATGTCCATGTCAATAGACAAAATAAATAATAAATAAATATCTACATTACATTTGTTAGCTTATTCCACGCTACCTTTTCAGCATATCTAGTCTGCCTGTTAACATGAAATTTACATATTTATAGATCACGTATAGGCCAAGCTTAGGCAAGATAATCTCCCCCCCCCCCCAAACGTCTACAAGCCTTTCTTTT
>CAXITT010000008.1:794292-812147 GCA_964033795.1 Lymnaea stagnalis
TAAAGGTCTTTATGCCTGGAGTACCCTGGTCATGTCTATAGACCGACCTACCAGCTGTAACTCATCAAGAAAAAAGAGCAGGAGAGGCCAATAACACATTTATAGATATGGATTATCATCATACCCCATCTTTACGCAGCAGTTTACTATTTTGAGAACTAATAAACAGCATGCTACTAATATATGTCTAACATTTTCATAACATTGTTAACAGAATATTCAGAGCTGATTTAGGACATACACTTTATCTCAGAGCCTTAAGGGGTCATTGGTCACAAATTAAGAACCTCTGCACTAACAAGATGGTTATATTATAAAGCCGTTAGTTAAATATTACTAAGTTAAGTCGCTTAATAAGCTGAGTCTTTTTTTATTTTTTTGTATAGTATTTCAGCTTGTATCCCGTTACAAGCTGTCGTTTTATCCTGTTACATACTGCCGTTGTATCTTGTTAGATGCTGTGCTTGTATCCTGTTACATGCTGTCGTTTTATCCTGTTACATGCTGTCGTTTTATCCTGTTACATACTGTCGTTTTATCCTGTTAAATACTGCCGTTTTATCTTGTTACATGCTGTCGTTTTATCCTGTTACAAGCTGTCGTTTTATCCTGTTAAATACTGCCGTTTTATCTTGTTACATGCTGCCGTTTTATCCTGTTACATACTGTCGTTTTATCCTGTTACATACTGTCGTTTTATCATGTTAGATGCTGTCGTTTTATCGTGTTAGATGCTGTGCTTGTATCATGTTACAGACTGTGCTTGTGTCATGTTACATTCTGTCGTTTTATTCTGTAACATGATGTGCTTGTTTACTGTTAGATGCTGTGCTTGTATCCTGTTACGAGGGATGTAGTGTAGAATAATCCAGTATTTTGTTAAAGGTCATAATACGTGTTTAATGTGAATTTCAACTTTGAGAGAAATAAATACATGTTCACAGATGTAGACTCATGTCACAGATGTATACTCATGTCACAGATGTAGACTCATGTCACAGATGTAGACTCATGTCACAGATGTAGACTCATGTCACAGATGTAGACTCATGTCCCAGATGTAGACTCATGTCACAGTTGTAGACTCGTGTCACAGATGTAGACTCATGTCACAGATGTAGACTCATGTCACAGATGTAGACTCGTGTCACAGATGTAGACTCGTGTCACAGATGTAGACTCGTGTCACAGATGTAGACTCATGTCACAGATGTAGACTCATGTCCCAGATGTAGACTCATGTCACAGATGTAGACTCGTGTCACAGATGTAGACTCATGTCACAGATGTAGACTCATGTCCCAGATGTAGACTCATGTCACAGATGTAGACTCATGTCACAGATGTAGACTCATGTCACAGATGTAGACTCATGTCACAGATGTAGACTCATGTCACAGATGTAGACTCATGTCACAGATGTAGACTCATGTCACAGATGTAGACTCATGTCACAGATGTAGACTCATGTCACAGATGTAGACTCATGTCACAGATGTAGACTCATGTCACAGATGTAGACTCATGTCACAGATGTAGACTCATGTCACAGATGTAGACTCATGTCACAGATGTAGACTCATGTCACAGATGTAGACTCATGTCACAGATGTAGACTCATGTCACAGATGTAGACTCATGTCACAGATGTAGACTCATGTCACAGATGTAGACTCATGTCACAGATGTAGACTCATGTCACAGATGTAGACTCATGTCACAGATGTAGACTCATGTCACAGATGTAGACTCATGTCACAGATGTAGACTCATGTCACAGATGTAGACTCATGTCACAGATGTAGACTCATGTCACAGATGTAGACTCATGTCACAGATGTAGACTCATGTCACAGATGTAGACTCATGTCACAGATGTAGACTCATGTCACAGATGTAGACTCATGTCACAGATGTAGACTCATGTCACAGATGTAGACTCATGTCACAGATGTAGACTCATGTCACAGATGTAGACTCATGTCACAGATGTAGACTCATGTCACAGATGTAGACTCATGTCACAGATGTAGACTCATGTCACAGATGTAGACTCATGTCACAGATGTAGACTCATGTCACAGATGTAGACTCATGTCACAGATGTAGACTCATGTCACAGATGTAGACTCATGTCACAGATGTAGACTCATGTCACAGATGTAGACTCATGTCCCAGATGTAGACTCGTGTCACAGATGTAGACTCATGTCACAGATGTAGACTCATGTCACAGATGTAGACTCATGTCACAGATGTAGACTCGTGTGACAGATGTAGACTCATGTCACAGATGTAGACTCATGTCACAGATGTAGACTTATGTCACAGATGTAGACTTATGTCACAGATGTAGACTCATGTCACAGATGTAGACTCATGTCACAGTTGTAGACTCATGTCACAGATGTAGACTCAATGGCTCTATTTCAAGTGTTCTGCTAAAGTGTTCATCTCAAGCAATTTATACAAAAGAAATCAAGCTAAATTATAATATAGCCTACGTATTTGACATAAAAATAAAACTGTTTAAAGTGTAATAAATGACGGTATAAAGTCCAATAAATGACTCGATATAGTATAATAAATGACTGTATAAAGTATAATCAATGATTGTATGTATAAAGTATAATGAATAATATTACAAGGTAGCAGGAATGACCAGTTAAAGTACCAGTCATTTCTCAATATAAGAAGTATCCTGAATGTGATCTTGCAATACATTATCATCAAAAGCACGTTCTAAACGATTACTGAGACCAAAAAAATGACATCAAAGTAGTGCACGAGGGCAGAGAGCTACATTTTACACAACCGATGTATAACCTACAGTACGTCGTCATTTATAGTTTTGTATGTTTATCATATATTCATAATTTATTGTAGCAAATGAAAACAATGCGGATCTGGCAAGGGGGTCAAATAGCTCTATGTTTCATCCCCCCTTAGTCACATTGTTACTTCAACCCTTAGCTATACAGCTACTCCAACCCTTAGCAAATATGGCCACTCCAAACCTTAGTTATATCGTTACTCCAACCCTTAGCTATATCGCTACTCCATTCCTTAGCTATAAATCTACTCCAGTCCTTAGCTACATTAGCACTCCAACCCTTAGCTATATAGCTACTCCAAACCTTAGCTATATGGCTACGCCGACCCTTAGCTTATATGGCTATTCAAACCCATAGCTATATATAGCTACTCCAAACCTTATGTCCTCACTGCTTTTTAGCATGACTACATTTACAAAAGACCTATGTAGAAGGATTTAAGAAGCCATATAGAAGTGTTATGTTTAAAGAACAGCAAGGGTTTAAGACGCCCACTGTGCTACTTCACTTTGCCGCCCACGCTGCTACTTCACTTTGCCGCCCACTGTGCTACTTCACTTTGTCGCCCACGGTGCTACTTCACTTTGACGCCCACTGTGCTACTTCACTTTGACGCCCTAGGTGCTACGTCACTTTGACGCCCACGGTGCTACGTCACTTTGACGCCCACTGTGCTACTTCACTTTGACGCCCACGGTGCTACTTCACTTTGACGCCCACGGTGCTACTTCACTTTGACGCCCACGGTGCTACTTCACTTTGACGCCCACGGTGCTACTTCACTCTGTCGCCCACTGTGCTACTTCACTTTGACGCCCACTGTGCTACTTCACTTTGACGCCCACTGTGCTACTTCACTTTGACGCCCACTGTGCTACTTCACTTTGACGCCCACTGTGCTACTTCACTTTGACGCCCACGCTGCTACTTCACTTTGCCGCCCACGCTGCTACTTCACTTTGACGCCCACGCTGCTACTTCACTTTGACGCCCACTGTGCTACTTCACTTTTACGCCCACGCTGCTACTTCACTTTGCCGCCCACTGTGCTACTTCACATTGACGCCCACTGTGCTACTTCACTTTGACGCTACGCTGCTACTTCACTTTGACGCCCACTGTGCTACTTCACCTTGACACCCATGCTGCTACTTCACTTTGCCGCCCACTGTGCTACTTCACTGTGACGCCCACTGTGCTACTTCACTTTGACGTCCACTGTGCTACTTCACTTTGACGCCCACGGTGCTACGTCACTTTGACGCCGACTGTGCTACTTCACTTTGCCACCCACTGTGCTACTTCACTTTGCCGCACACTGTGCTACTTCACTTTGACGCCCATGGTGCTACTTTACTTTGACGCCCACGGTGCTTCTTCACTTTGCCGCCCACGCTGCTACTTCACTTTGCAGCCCACGGTGCTACTTCACTTCGACGCCCACTGTGCTACTTCACTTTGCCGACCACTGTGCTACTTCACTTTGACGCCCACTGTGCTATTTCACTTTGCCGCCCACTGTGCTACTTCACTTTGACGCCCACTGTGCTACTTCACTTTGCCGCCCACTGTGCTACTTCACTTTGACGCCCACGGTGCTACTTCACTTTGACGCCCCCCTCACTCACGCGACCACAACACCTACAGAAATAAACATCAAACAGAAGCTATTTATAGGACAGGAAGTGGAACGTAAGCCACCCCCCTACAAGTGCCACCCGGGGCCGACATCACCTATGCCCCCCACACCTTCCTCCCAGCTTTGCCCGTGGGTTGAATGTAATTTGCTGGAAGCTGACAACTCACAGCCATTAGTCTCACTTTCTTTATTAAGAAAAAAATCTCTCTTAATTAGTTTCCTTTGATACCAGTAGGTCCATTGGAAACATGTGAGGGTCAGTGGTAGAAAAGGAGACGCATTCTGTGGGGATACAGTGAGGGAGTCAGTGGGGAGTCATTGATGATTTAAAAAAAACTATTTAAATAGAACTACGTTCCAGAAAGGTCGGCTTACTCCGGCAGGATTATAGCAACATACGCGAGAGTGTGCAGTCTTACTTATGGATTATAGCTATGCACTCCTAGCTTACATGGATGGATTTTGTATGTGACATGTCATGGTTTTGTTGTTTTTGTCTTGTTTAGATCCTAAAGATGCTGTGTGTCATTTTCATGAAAAAATCAAACGTTCTTCAATCGACTCATACAATAAGAAGTAGGCCTCTAGTTCAAAACAGTGGCGTCCCTACATGTGAAAGTTCGAACGAGGGTACAGGGGAGGTAATGACATGTAGGACTCAAATGCTACACATAAATAATCTGTTGGTCAAATATTACAATATTTAACCATTAAAATTTTATGTAATTGTGACGTAAGTTAAAGCTAATGTTCCTAACTTTATATAGTTGTGGCATAAGTTAAAGCTAATGGTTCCTAGCTTTATATAATTGTGACATAAGTTCAGAGGCGTAGCGTGGTAGGGGCAGGGGGGGACAGATGTCCCCGGGCGCCAGCTAGTTAGGGGTGCCAAAATGTGCGTTGATATTATTTTCTTGATGAAAATAATGGGTTTGAGAGTTGAAAAAAAAGAAAAGGGGCGCTAACAATGGATCTTGTCCCCGAGCGCCAAACACCCTCGCTACGCCACTGCATAAGTTAAAGCAAATGTTCCTAAGTTTATATAACTTCTATAAAAAAAAACATCTTTAAACTCTACTATCCCGACTGATTCCCACCCCCCTCTGACCGGTAAACGATGCTGCTGGCTGCCGTCCATAGCTTGTCATGAAAAAGAGTTCTTGGCAGTTTTTTTGTTTTGTTTTTATGCAGCTGTTTTTAAATTAAATAAATGTATGTTATTTCTTTAATATCACGATTATGTTTGCTAATTTTTTTTTATGTCCAGCGCGGTGAGCCCAGCCATAGGCTGAGTAAGGTGCCGCGCTATACAAGACCACTGGGATAATAATTGTAATATAATTGTGACATAAGTTAAAGCCACAGTTCATCACTTTATGTGGATCAACATAAATGTTAAATGAGGCGTGAGAGAATGTCCATTTCTAAAGAGCGGTGAAGTTGAAACAATGGACGACTTATCTTTTCAGACGTACGGGTTGGTTAGAATTAGCTTTAGATTGGGTAACACTATTTGAACTTGCGTGCGTCATCCAAATGTCAGTGACCCCTGAAATCCTCTTTTTAAAAAAAAAGTCCACAATGAGCCGCTACGCTGGGTTGCTAATAGTTTGTTGACATTGGTCTGTTTGTTCAATGGTTTAACCTGAAAGGTTAATGTTTTCGACAAATTCCACCAGGCGTTAACTGAATTATTGGATGACCAATAGAACTGTCTATTTTGGCGGTGAAAGCAGGGCGGGGGGGGGGGTTAGGTGGCTGTTGAATAGCTATCAACAACAACAGCAGTAACAGCAACAACAAAAACAACAACAACAACTACTACTACTACTACTACTACTACTACTACTACTACTACTACTACTTTATTTATCTAGAATAAATAATGTAACTGCATGCCTCGAAAATTAATTTTTTGGCTTAATAAAAGATGGAAGTATTCCTGCGTAAGTGTTGAGTGTGTATGTGTATGTGCTGGGTGTACATGTGTATACGCTGAGTGTGCATGTACACAACATTTAAGGAAGTATTGCTTCAGTTCACACATTTATTCAATATTAATAGCACGTCACTGTTGTAAGACAATAATAATTGTAATAATAATATCACATGTCATTTCACCAGCAACAATATGAAATACCAGCACCACCATCAAAGAAAAAACAACAAGAAGAACCAATAGCGTTTACAGTGATATATACTAAGAATAGGATGTTAACATATTATTATATCTTAGAAGAGCTACATGAAAGGTGTGTGATAAAGAACACGTCCTGGAAACACATTCGAAACAATTTTCAAAGTGAATTGAAAAAAACTTTTTTTTTTAAAGTCATCAGATTTCACTATTTAATTATGGTAAGTTTGTTAGGGGTATTACTAAATAATGCACTCAGACGCCAGTCATACGCCTCATCATCTTGATGAACACACTACGATAAGCCAGAGTAGCAATTTATTAAATTTCAACTTCAATTGTGTACACAATAAATAATTGGTTATCAAACACTCGAGCCAATATTGTGATATAAAGGAACCAGATGAATGGGGGAAAAAAGATGTTGATCTATATGCTGCAGGGGCGTGGTAATATGTGCTGCCAGGGGGCGTGGTCCAAAGTCTAGTCAGAAATGTCAGAAGAAGAAAGGGTGAGATCTAAAATATGATCATACTAATATATATGTCTCATTTTAAGCAAATTGTTATATTTTTTTTTACAGTTTTCTTAAATAACGTTGTTTTTATTTAAACGTGGAAGACTGTGTATTATGGTGAGGAGTCCGGCTCACAGTTTCGGATCCAGTTGCTGATCTATTGTATCAACCCATGTATCTATTGTATCAACCCACGTATCTATTGTATCAACCCATGTATCTACGGTATCAACCCTTGTATCTATTGTATCAACCCATGTATCTATTGTATCAACCCTTGTATCTATTGTATCAACCCATGTATCTACGGTATCAACCCTTGTAAACACTGTAATCAACCCATGTATCTACGGTATCAACCCATGTATCTACGGTATCTACCCATGTATCTACTGTATCAACCCATGTATCGACGGTATCAACCCGTGTAAACACTGTATCAAGGCATGTGTGCAGCACAGACTACTATTACTTTTACCAAAATTGGGGTTTACATTAGACAACAAGTAATCTATTTGTCAATCCCACAGCACAGCGATCTACTCCAGTGTCAAATTAATCTCTACAGGTAAGTGTAGTTATATAACATATTGCTTTCATCTTTTTAAAATAGTGTTTACATTTTCAATGTAGTAATCATATACTAATCATGTCCTTATTTAAGTCCATTTCGGATGGTATTCTCTCATCCATACATCCATTCACTCTCCTCCTGTGACATTATCTATCGCTGGTACTGTCAGCAAAGCATCAATTAAAATTCAACCTATTTTTTAAAATAAACCTTACACAATTAATTACTTGTCACTGCAAATTATTTTTAAAAAGGACAGACCCATAATAAAAAGGATTCCTTGAAGATACCCATTGAATTTTTGGATCAATTACCCAATGTCTTAAGACAGTGGCTTTTAAACTTTTCTGTGAAATCCATAAGTTTGCAAAACCAAAAAAAATAATAAATAAAAATAAGCCATTGGCTAGATTTGAAGTCACTTGCAGCGAATAAGATAATGAAACATTTCAATAATTGTTAATGAAAAGACGGTCCTGGGGTTTTTGAGAAGCTCTGTTTTAGTAGATCACTTGTAATAAGGTCAAAAGTCTTGGATATTTGACATCACCAGAGATGAGATTCAACATGAACAAGTTCCCCCACTAGTTTCATAGTGATCTACTTTGCTCACTTTTCTCCTTAGACTTAGATCACCTGGTTAGGGCTGTTTTTTTTGTGTGGGTGAAAAGATGTTTTTGATGATACAATGTCTGTCACTATCAAGTGATGACAACACCTTTGGCCACACACTGGCCACTGTGTCCATCTATCAAGAATGGCCATAGAAAACTTTTGATGTCTTCACTGTCGCTGTCAGATGTGTGAAATCTAACGTGACACTGAGGCTGTGGAAACAAGAGAAACAACAGATTATACTGTCATTCCAGTCTGGATGAAATATACCGTCATTCCAGTCTGGATGAAATATAGTGTCATTCCAGTCTGGATGAAATATAGTGTCATTCCAGTCTGGATGAAATATAGTGTCATTCCAGTCTGGATAAAATATAGTGTCATTCCAGTCTGGATGAAATATACTGTCATTCCAGTCTGGATGAAATAAACTGTCATTCCAGTCTGGATGAAATATACTGTCATTCCAGTCTGGATGAAATATACTGTCATTCCAGTCTGGATGAAATAAAGTGTCATTCCAGATTTGATGAAATGTACTGTCATTCCAGTCTGGATGAAATATAGTGTCATTCCAGTCTGGATGAAATATAGTGTCATTCCAGTCTGGATGAAATATACTGTCATTCCAGTCTGGATGAAATATAGTGTCATTCCAGTCTGGATGAAATATAGTGTTACACTTCGTAGCCTAGTCTGAATTAAATACATTGTTACACTACCTGGCCTTGTCTGGATGAAATATATTGTTTCTCTACATAATCTAGTCTGGATGAGATATATTGTTACACTACTAGGCCTAGGCTGGATGAAATACATTGTTACATTATGTGGCCTAGTCTGGATGAAATTTACAAGGGAAAACTTAATGAGCATTGGGTTCATAATAAGAAGTGGAATTTTTAACAAAGGTTCATCATTGGGTCCATAAAGATACGAGTAGTGTTAACAAGGGTTTATCATTGGGTCCATAAAGTATAAGAGTAGCCTTAACAAGGGTTTATCATTGGGTCCATAAAATATAAGAGTAGCCTTAACAAGGATTTATCATTGGGTCCATAAAATATAAGAGTAGCCTTAACAAGGATTTATCATTGGGTCCATAAAATATAAGAGTAGCCTTAACAAGGGTTTATCATTGGGTCCATAAAATATAAGAGTAGCCTTAACAAGGATTTATCATTGGGTCCATAAAATATAAGAGTAGCCTTAACAAGGATTTATCATTGGGTCCATAAAATATAAGAGTAGCCTTAACAAGGATTTATCATTGGGTCCATAAAATATAAGAGTAGCCTTAACAAGGATTTATCATTGGGTCCATAAAATATAAGAGTAGCCTTAACAAGGGTTTATCATTGGGTCCATAAAGTATAAGAGTAGCCTTAACAAGGGTTTATCATTGGGTCCATAAAATATAAGAGTAGCCTTAACAAGGGTTTATCATTGGGTCCATAAAGTATAAGAGTAGCCTCAACAAGGGTTTATCATTGGGTCCATAAAATATAAGAGTAGCCTTAACAAGGGTTTATCATTGGGTCCATAAAATATAAGAGTAGCCTTTACAAGGATTTATCGACATTTTGAATTGTAGATTGAACGAGATTTATTGGGGAATCTTTGTCTTACAGTGATGTAATGACGTCAAATGGCTGAGTTGGAGTGTGGTCAAATTTGGCTTACAGGCACAGGTATGTAATAAAGTCAAATTGCTCAGCTGGGCGTGATCAGTTTGGCTTACAGTTATGTAATAATGTCAAATGGCTAAGCTAGAGTGTGGTCAATTAGGCTTACAGCTATGTAATGATGTCAAATTGTTAAGCTGGAGTGTGGTCAATTTGGCTTACACTAATGTAATAATGTCATATTGCTAAGACGGGGTTTTGATAAGTTGCATACAGCGAATTACTACTGTCAAATTGCTAAGCTGGGGTGTGGTCAGTTTGCTTACAGTGATGTAGGGATATCATATGTTTAAGCTGGAGTGTGGTCAGCTGTTCCACTGTATATCCTTCATGAAAATTAAAAACAATTTCTTTCCATCGTTCAAGACGCGTGGTTTATCCATCTGATTCTGGGTCAATCCTTTCCCGTGTCTTTTTCGGGGGTGTCTTCTTATTTATTTCAGTTTACTTAGCAATCCAAGTGTTGAAACAAGTGTTCAAAGTGTTCAAAGATGTGTTTATCTCCTGTCCCAAGTTACTATGGTTTCCCGGATAAAGCGACGTACCAAGGCGGTTGTAAGTCAAGTGGAACGGACGGGAGTTTTTTAAAATATGCGGACATTTGCAGTCTTGAACTTTGCTACCGTCATGTGTCAGTATGTGGTCTACGGTCATGTGTCAATGTGTGGTGTGCGGTCATGTGTCAGTGTGTGGTCCACGGTCATGTGTCGGTATTTGGTCTACGGTCATGTTTCAGTATGTGGTCTACGGTCATGTGTGAGCATGTGGTCTGGCGCGTGAGGAGGAAACATAAGGGATGGGGTTTGGTGTTAGACGCTTAACGTCAAACTCAGCTTTATCAGACAGAATCCTTGATATAGCAAGAATGATATTTTAGGAGTAGAGCAGAAAATATCGTTAAGCACACACAAAAGAAGAGCGCATAGTGACGTAATAACAGATGGAAGTAAAACTCATTTAAACGATTCCAACAAATTTGGTGCGGACTTTGATGTCGTTTTTAAAAGTTTTAGCAGAGTGCTTTGGGTGTACCGAGTACTAACGTATCTGGCTTACCTTGAACCTGCGCGACTCATAGGCGATCAGATACGGTGGGTCCTGCACGCTGAGCCCCCAGGCTAATTTGACGGTAGATTTCGTGTATTCAGTCAATCCGGCACACGTCTTCAGGCCCGGATAGTCGTACAACGTGGCGTAGATGTTCTGGCAAACTTCCTGCGGGAGATTTTAGCGAACGTCATGTTAAGCACGTCAATGTATGGAAGCAAGCGGCACCAAATTGTTGTTTGTAGAAACTTCTTCACAGCCAGGATAATGACGAAATAATAAGTATTAGGTAGTTTGTTTACACTACCTGCCGAGAGCGGAGAGAGAGAAAGGGAAAAGGGGAGACAAGGGGAAAGAAAGGAATATTTAGATTCAGTGCAAGAGAAGGATATATATATATATATATAATATATATATAGAGAGAGAGAGAGAGAGAGAGAGAGAGAGACAGAGAGACAGAGAGACAGAGAGAGAGAAACATAGAGATAGACAGAAACATAGAGATAGAGAGATAGAGAGAGATAGATAGATACAGAGAGATAGAGAGACATAGAGAAAGATTGAGAGGGATAGAGAGAGATAGAGAGTGAAGATAGAGAGAGATAGATGGTTAGAGAGAAAGAGAGAGATAGAGGGAGAGAGAGAGAGATCACCATCTTAAATTGGCCACAACTAAGTTGGCGTTACGTGTGCCATATGACATATGACATATGACATCACAGCTGGAATAGCTTGCCAAGACTTTTTGTGGGCTATAGTAAGTTAATACTTCCATAGGAGCATAAACATAGTACGATATACAGTCTGTCTATCTGAATATATATTTGGTATGATAGAGAGACCGACTGAATTTTGGTTTCGGCGCCGTAAGTCGTCATTTGATCACTTTCGGCCTAGTTTCAGTTTCGACCGAAATTGAAAAGTTAACTTTCGGCTTAATTTCTGTTTCGGCTGAAAGAGAAAAGTTAACTTTCGGCTTAATTTTGATTTCGGCCGAAATTGACTGAGACTTTCAGCCGAAATTGACTGAGACTTTCGGCCTCTGGCTGAAAGTGACTGAGGTTTTCGGTCATTACCAGAAGTCAGACTGTCTGTCTCTAGGCCGACAATCTGATATTCATTAATGCCCGACGTCTTGCTGTCATTGTACTGGTCCTATAATTAAAAAAAAGTACATTTCAATAAGGTCTTGATAAATGTCAACAGTTTTGTGGAAGAAAATATTATATTTAGACTATATCATTATTTAAAAAAAAAAATTTTTTCAAAAATAAAATTTGGCAACCCAGGTTTATTCAATTCCTTCATTAGTGAAATTCATTTTAATTTATCATTATCATGCTCATCGATGCTGTCATAGGCATAGGTGAATAATATTGCATAATCCTAGGGAATGGTCAAATTTCCTTTATTACTTTTGTTTCATTAAATTTTTTTTAAAAAGAGCAAATTTAGGCCTTCTCAAACAATTTTTTTCTTGAAATTGATCATTATCATACCCACAAACATTGTTATTCATGAAATAACATGAGTGTGCATGTATCACGGGTTCGTATTATGTAGTAGGTCTACTGCAGACCTGTTTACTTATATGCTAAACCGTGTCAAGCAGTAGGCAGGAGCAGGACATATTTATGAATTATTGATTCGAAGGAAGAAGCTATTGTAGGTAGAATGAATTTTGAGGCCAAATATTATCACCAACAAAGATCTACTAGGAAGGACTCACCAGGTGCCAATTAACGAAGACATTTTTAAGAAAAGATGGAGATGGATAGGACATACTCTCCGAAAACCCCCAGATAGCACCACCAGACGATTCCTAACATGGAATCCACAGGGGAAAAGAAAGAGAGGAAGGCCAAATTATACATGGAGACGCGAGCTAAAAGCAGACACGCAAAATATTAGATACACCTGGAAACAACTGGAGAGGAAGGCACAGGGCCGTGATGAATGGAGAATTCGTGTGGATGACCTATGCCCCAGACGGGGTAAAAAGGCATAAGAAGAAGAAGATTTTGAAAGTGAACAAGGCTCAGAATGTATGCGTGAACGAATTTCATAATATCTAAATTTTTCAGTTTCGGCTTCGGTTTCTGCCGAAAGTCATTTTTTAACTTTCGGCCTTGTTTCGGTTTCGGTCAAAATCAGAAAATCACTTTCGGTCGGTCTCTAATATGATATGTAGTTTGTATATCTGACTATATATATACAGTAAGATATATATTCTGTCTGACTATAGATATGGTATGATATATGTTCTGTCTGACTATAGATATGGTATATATGTTCTGTCTGACTATAGATATGGCATGATATATGTTCTGTCTATCTGACTGTTGCTGTACTCACGTGTACGATGGGTCCTATATTATAATGATCTGTTGTTTTGATCAGGTAGTTACTGATGTGTCGTTCCATCTCTGCTGACGCTGGATCTAACAGTTGATGGGCGTCTTGTATGACGGGCAGGCACAGAAGATGACGCAGCTTTCCTTTCAAGTTCTCGAGTGCTTGTTGGACACACCTGAATGAAAGCTCAAACAACCAACAACTCTATAACCAACAGCTCTATAACCAACAAGTCTATAACCCACAAGTATATAACCAACAAGTCTATAGCCTTCTTAAAAAAAGTTTAAAAAAAAAAATTAATCTGAGAAGACCATGAAAACCCATCCAACATTTGTTCAACCATACATAAATATATTTACATACATCTATATTTAAATTCATATACTAAAGTCCTCTCTAATTTGCTTTCACACTAGGGAAACAAAAGTTTTGAAACATCTCAGTTGGTGGAAATGTTAATTATCCATATCATATCTACGTGGCACGTGGCTAACTAATCTCTTATGAACTTGATTATTATTATTAGTATTTCTTTAAATCCAATCTTCTTCTTGTTGTAACTAATCTCTTACCACCACAACGGAGAAGAGTATTTTCATTTTGAGGATGTCCAGGCCATGCAACTCGGGAAGGCTATCCAATGCATCCAGTGTATCAACTCGCCCTTCTCGGTACAGGTCGTCATAGGCGCGCACTAAGACGGTCGGTCTCTGCGGACCCAGGCTCAGGTCCTCAAACACGTGACTAGGTTTGGTGGTGAACTGTGCGTGCACCTGGTCGGCCAGCCTTCAGAGGGTGAATGAGGTTTGGCTCAGTGAGTCAAGGAAGTCTCAGCAAAAATGTTTCACACTACTTGTAACTTATTTTCCAAGACATTTCTATTTGTTACGTGTTCATCTAACTTTCAAGACAATCAGTTTATTTTGTTTTGATTACGCAAGACGCGTTCGTTATAGGATTGAGTCAACTTAAGCCCTAAGCCATGCTGCGCGACTTCTCTTATTTATAACAGTCGATTCAGTGACAATGCACAGATTGGTAGTTGAATTCAAATCCTCTCTATCAACGTCCAAAATCGTTTAAGCCATTGAATGACCCCAGTAACATATTCAAGTAGTTTAAGTCGTAGAATGGCCCCCATCAACATATTCTCATAGTTCAAGTCATAGAATGGCCCCCATCAACATATTCTCATAGTTCAAGTTATTTAATGGCCCCAGAAGCATATACAACGAGAAATGACATCAGTTATATAACAAATACAGTGAGAAATGACATCAATTATATGACAGATACAATGAGAAATGAAATCAAATCTATGACAGATACAACTAGAAATGACATCAGTTATATGACAGATACAATGAGAAATGACATCAATTATATGACAGATACAAGGAGACTTGACATCAATTCTATGACAGATACAACGAGAATTGGCATCAGTTATATGACAGATACAATGAGAAATGACATCAATTATATGACAGATACAATGAGGCATGACGTCAATTATATGACAGATACAATGAGACATGACATTAATTATATGACAGATACAATGAGAAATGACATATTGAAATTAATTTGCATACATTAAAAAAGTTTCAACGATCCTACGAATTAATTTTCTGCAAGTGAGTACTCTGCAAGTGAGAACGGTATTTCACATAGAACTGTTCAACACCCCTGTCTCTCACATTTAACTATTCAACGACCCTGTCTCTCACATTCAACTATTCAACTCACATGTCTCACACATTCAACTATTCAACTCACATGTCTCTCACATTCAACTATTCAACTCACATGTCTCTCACATTCAACTATTCAACTCACATGTCTCTCACATTCAACTATTCAACTACCCTGTCTCTCATATATACAACTCTGCAACTCACCTTTCTCTCAGTTGTTTCTCCTTGTCTTGTAACTTGATGATTTGATCACGCGCCACGGCGAGCTCCTCTCTCAGGTAACGTATTTCTTGTTCCAGGAGGGTGGTGCCCTCATCGGGTTTGGTGACGCCGGAAGTAGCGCCACGTTCCAAGATACCATTCTGAGCGGTCCTCTCTGACCCGACGGTTTCGTCCATCACTCTCGTCTCGTGGACATAGGGTTTAGCCAAGGCCTTTCTTCGAATGGAACTACTGAGCAGTGCAATGTCCGGTCTGTTTATATCTATACATGAAGAATTTCAACAAGATACCAATGAAATGTGTTTATTTTACAGCCAAATAAATAAATTAATAATATGTGTCCATTTCACCTATTCAATCTGTACCAAATATATTACCAAGCCCATCTGTAACACATATTTTTAGTCAGTCAATCTCTAACACATATTTTAGTCAGTCAATCTCTAACACATATTTTAGTCAGTCAATCTCTAACACATATTTTAGTCAGTCAATCTCTAACACATATTTTAGTCAGTCAATCTCTAACACATATTTTAGTCAGTCAATCTCTAACACATATTTTAGTCAGTCAATCTGTAACACATATTTTAGTCAGTCAATCTGTAACACATATTTTTAGTCAGTCAATCTGTAACACATATTTTTAGTCAGTCAATCTCTAACACATGCTTCAGTCATGTATTTATCCAGACAATCTGCACCATATATTTCCCAAGTAAACGTTGATCTAATAAAAAATTGGCTGGTCTGATGGATCACACCCGTTGCTGGTCTGTTGGATCACACCCGTGGCTGGTCTGATGGATCACACCCGTAGCTGGTCTGTTGGATCACACCCGTGGCTGGTCTGTTGGATCACACCCGTAGCTGGTCTGATGGATCACAAGATTAATGTAAAGGTCTCCTTCCCCGCAGCTGTTCTTTACGATAGATTAGACAGGCAGACACTTTTTTTTAAAACCTATCTTCTTTTTTTCCAGATCCTCCTCCAACGACACATCATTTTACGACGTGCCTTAAAAGAAATCCGTGACCACTTTCAGCAATTTTATAAGCAGGCGATTAAATTTTTGTGCGTGCTAAGCATGGAACAATTTACTTTCTTTGCACTGAAATATTTTGTGCTCAATTTTAATTTTTTGGGGGGATTAAATCGTACAAATTAATTTTCGTCTTTTGATTCTCTTCTCGTAAATTTGGAGTATCAGGTGGCAGTTATCTCTGTAATTTGGGAACCCTTGTTCCAAGCAATTAACTTTGAATCAGTAATTTATTGTTTCCGTGAGTTTTCATGGGCAGGATTATGTCAACAAATAAAAACATTGAAATACCGGCCCAAACGTTCACGTAGCCGGTTCACCTGTTTGTGGTGCGTGAGGAATGGACTTTTCTCACCTGTGACCTCAGGGTAAGCCACGATGGTGGAGAGGGTATTGTCATGGTGCGTGGAGTCCGTATCCGCTGAACCAAGTACGTGCTCCGGCAAAGGGTTGCTCCAACGCAGGTATAGGCGTACCATTTGTAGGTGTAGCAACACCATTGCAGGTTTAGACATACCAATGCAGGTGTAGGAAAACCATTGCAGGTGTAGGCATACCGTTGCAGGAATTTGGCAACTATTGACGGTATTTGCAAATTATGACAATAATAGGAAAACTTTAGCAGCTTTACGGCAAACCAAGGCAGGTACAGGCAAACCATGACAGGTTCAGACAAACCATGGCCAGTAGAGGGAAACCATGGCGGATGATTTCGAGCAATGGCTGGTACAGGCAAACCATGGCAGGTACATTCTAGCATTGGCAGGTACAGGCAAAACATGGCAGGTACATTCTAACATTGGCAGGTACAGGCAAACCATGGCAGGTACATTCCAGCAAAGACAGGTACAGGCAAACCATGGCAGGTACATTCTAGCAATGGCAGGTACAAGAAAACCATTGCAGGTACATTCTAGCATTGGCAGGTACAGGCAAACCATGGCAGGTACATTCCAGCAATGGCAGGTATAGATAAACCATGGTAGGTACATTCCAGCAATGGCAGGTACAGGCAAACCATGGTAGGTACATTCCAGCAATGGCAGGTATAGGCAAACCATGGTAGGTACATTCCAGCAATGGCAGGTATAGGCAAACCATGGTAGGTACATTCCAGCAATGGCAGGTATAGGCAAACCATGGTAGGTACATTCCAGCAATGGCAGGTACAGGCAAACCATGGTAGGTACATTCCAGCAATGGCAGGTACAGGCAAACCATGGTAGGTACATTCCAGCAATGGCAGGTATAGGCAAACCATGGTAGGTACATTCCAGCAATGGCAGGTACAGGCAAACCATGGTAGGTACATTCCAGCAATGGCAGGTACAGGCAAGCCACGTCAAAGATGAGGCAAGTCTTAGTGCACCCTTGGTTGGTGTTAACCTGTACCAAGCGTTTATTGACCATGGAGGTTTAGTCGTACGCTTCGGGGAAGATGCTTTGTTTGAAAAATATTGGATCTGTCGGTTACGGGGGGGGGGGGA
>CAXITT010000008.1:816110-837979 GCA_964033795.1 Lymnaea stagnalis
GGGGGGGGGGGAGGGGGGGGGGGGGGGGGGGGGCGCTCTAGAATGGGAGAAGGTGTGTAAGAGAGTGGGATAAAGAGAGGGGTGAGAGAGTGAAATTGTGTGGGGGCAGTTGTGGGGAAATCCACGGGATAACTGTAGATATTAGTGACGTTATGGATCAGAGGGGCGTGTATATTAAGATCAGAGGGGCGTGTATATTAGATCAGAGGGGCGTGCATATTAGATCAGAGGGACGTGTATATTAGATCAGAGGGGCGTGTCTATATGATTCATGAGTGTGTTTGGGTGTGGTTTGAGACACAGGATGTAGTTCCGGAAACATATCTGATTCTATATTTTTAGACTATTAGTTTTTTTTTTTTTTTAATTTTAATATTTAAAAAATTAATAAAAAATAATGTCATAAGCCTATTCATACAATCATTTCCCTCCAGTTAAAATCGAAATCAACAAAATATATATTTATTTGAAATGAATTGGTATTTCATTGTATAAGATCAGAGGGGCGTGTCTATATGATTCATGAGTGTGTTTGGGTGTGGTTTGAGACACAGGATGTAGTTCCGGAAACATATCTGATTCTATATTTTTAGACTATTAGTTTTTTTTTTTTTTAATTTTAATATTTAAAAAATTAATAAAAAATAATGTCATAAGCCTATTCATACAATCATTTTCCCTCCAGTTAAAATCGAAATCAACAAAATATATATTTATTTGAAATGAATTGGTATTTCATTGTATATGTTTTAAATTGTATTTTCCATATTTCTAACAGTGATTTATTAATTGCACTAACCATCAAGCACTGTATGACCATGAACATCACAGTAACAAAATAAGAAGAAAAAAAAAAAAGAAAATGTTGATTCGACACTACTTATGTTTCACCAATACAAAGTAGAAGAAAAATTATTGATGTGGAGAACAAGGGATAAAACTCAAAGAAATCATACAACAAATTGTTTTAAAACGAACATTATTGATGGCCTCCCTTTTTTCGTATTGGTATTTCATTCTATCTCACATTCTGGCATTACAATAATTGATAGCACTTTTTTAGAATGGTGTTCAGCTGTGAAACTCAAACGATTTTCTTGGTAAATAATACGCGCATTTGATTCAGACGTAATTAACTGCAACCGTCACAAAGTTCATACAAATTGAATAGAATATATATAAGAATGAGCTCTGCTGACCGTAACGCCAAAGAATCGAATAGATGATTTAGATACGTTCGGATTCTTCAAAACAATTATAGTTATTTTCTATTACTTTACGGAAATTAAATAAATTAAAATGCGCAAAAAGTATTATATATCCGCTTTTATTTAAATAATAGTTTAAGTATTTTTATTATACATTACAAATACATTTAAAGTAGCAGCTAAGGAACTATCTTAAGCATTTTATATGCGTTTTGAAAGTTATGGAGAGAAAATTAACTAAAAATTATGTTCATAAATTACACCGTAATCACATTTATCGGGAAAACCCAAACATCAGTCGCTTTTAGTGCGTTTATAGTGCGATGTTAATATTTCGAAATAAAATTAAAATTAATTTGTTCTGAATAAACACTCCAATGACGTCATAGCGCGAATCGCCTATTTTAGTCAACCCTCTTTTCTTTGATACAAAAACAGCGCCTTACAAAACTGATCATGTATTTTCCCTTTCTTAAAAGTAAAATTAATAAATATAACTGATTGCTTTTTTAAATTGTTAATAAAACACACAGAAAGTTTAGCGTTGTATTTTTAACATTTAATAAGTTTGTAATTTTTTAAATTCCAAAAATATACTTTTGTTACATTTATAATGTAATGAAAACTTAAGCTTTCAATATAATTTTAATAATAAAATTCCATTTAACTCAATCCGTGCAGCGAAACTACATAGCCCAAAAAGCATTCACTAATGCACTTATCACTCATCCAAATAAGAACAAAGCATGTGAAATGCAAAAAAAATGTTTTTGCGTATGTAAGCGGGTTAAAATCCCGTGGATAATTTAATTAATTTTTAAAAACTCTGTGAGGAAGGGGGGGGGGTTGGGATGGGTGGTTGGGGGAGTAATACGATACTTCCATTTGCCCATGGCAGCACAAGATACGCCTCAGAATGAATTTGATAAATAATTAACCTTCTTAGGGGTAGGAAATAGGGTGTGTACATTTTTACGTGAATGACAATATCATTAAATCCAATGACATTACAGTTGTGAAAAAAGGTGCCATATTCTCATTTTAATAATTAAGAAAATCAATGACGTGAACTAAACGTAAGTACATTAGAGACGACCGAAAGTGATTTTCTGATTTCGGCCGAAGCCAAAAATAGGCCGAAAGTTAAAAAATGACTTTCGGCCGAAACTGAAAATAGGCCGAAAGTTTAAAAATGAATTTCGGCCGAAACCGAAAAGAGGTCGAAGGTAAAAAATGACTTTCGGCCGAAACCAAAGCCGAAGCCGAAAATGAAATATTTAGATATTTTGAAATTCATTCCCGCATACATTCTGCATGTATCGAAAATGTTGGGGGGAAAGTATAAATATTTACATTCTTTTAATAAAAATGAGCTAATCCAGAATATTAATAAATAAACATCTAATTTAACATATTGTTGTTAAAGATCGTTTAGTTTATTCTTAAATATCGCTTAGTTGTTCTTAAAGATCATTCAATTTTTTCTTAACGATCATTTAGTTTGTTTTTATAGATCTTTTAGCTTGTCACTAAAAATCGTTTAGTTTTTTCATAAAGATCGCTTAGTTTGTTCTTATAGATAATTGATTTGGTTCCTTAAGATCGATTTGTTTGTTCTTAAAGATCTTTTAGTTTGTTTCTAAAGAACATTTAGTTTTCTGTTATAGATCGCTTAGTTTATTCTTATAAATTGTTCAGTTTACTATTTAAGATCATTTGTTTTGTTCTTAAAGATCACTTAGTTCGTTCTTAAAGATCGCTTAGTTTGTTTTAACGATCGTTTAGTTTTTTGTTAAATATCGTTTAGTTTGTTCTCAAAGATCTCTTAATTTGTTCTTAAAGATCGCTTTATTTGTTTTTAAAGATCACTATTTGTTTTTAAAGATCGTTTAATTTGTTCTTAAAGATCGCTAAATTTGTTCTTAAAGATCATTTATTTTGTTCTTAAATTTCGCATAGCTTGTTGTTAAATATTGCTTTTGCTGAGAAATAGATGCTCGAAAACCTCAGTCACTTTCGGCCGAATGGCCGAAAGTCTAAGTCAATTTCGGCCGAAACCGAAAAAACCCTGAAAGTTAACTTTTCTCTTCTGGCCGAAACCGAAATTAAGCCGAAAGTTAACTTTCAGTTTCGGCCACTTCGGTGCCAAAACCGAAGCCGAAGACGAAATTCGGTCGGTCTCTAGTGTACATTTACATCATTAAGCCCATGAATAACAAAACCCAATCATTTTACACAAGTAAAAAATTAGTTTCAAAATAGAGATGGGTTAAGATATTCTTTGATAGATAGATAGATAGATAGATAGATAGATAGATAGATAGATAGATAGATAGATAGATAGATAGATAGATAGATAGATAGATAGATAGATAGATAGATAGATATATAGATAGATAGATAGATAGATAGATAGATAGATAGATAGATAGATAGATAGATAGATAGATAGATAGATAGATAGATAGATAGATAGATAGATAGATAGACAGACAGACAGATAGACAGACAGATAGACAGACAGACAGACAGACAGACAGACAGACAGACAGACAGACAGACAGACAGACAGACAGACAGACAGACAGACAGACAGACAGACAGACAGACAGACAGATAGACAGACAAACAGACAGACAGACAGACAGACAGAGACAGACAAGCAGGCAGGCAGGTAGGTAGGTAGGTAGTTAGGTAGGTAGGTAGGTAGGTAGGTAGGTAGGTAGGTAGGTAGGCAGGTAGGCAGACAGACAGACAGACAGACAGACAGACAGACAGACAAATGGACAAACAGACAGAACGCTTCCTCGAACAGTTGCCCAACTGGTATATTTTATTCGGTATAACTATATATATACATCTATATAAACTATTGTATGTTTATGTCCCGTATACGCTCCTATACCATTCACCCTATTTCGATAAAAAAAATTTGAGTTGTTGTGCACACACCTGCAAATTTTCTGAATTATTACACACATTTGACAAAATTCCACTTTTGGGCCCGAGGCCCCAAAATTTCTGTCTTTTTCTTTTATGAGCTAAATTTAATTTCCGTATACATCCTTATACTACTAATAACGTCACATTGGAGATGGCCTCGGTAGGTCTTTAAGCGCGAGCTCATAATACCCCCCGGCACACCCCCCCCACACGATCCTCCACCGGGTCTCCCCGCCGCCAGACCGTGCGGAAGCACGCCGGGAACCTCCCTGCTAGCCAGGGGGACGTATGGTCGACTGAAAACGCTGCGTTTAAAGCGTTCGCGGTCGACTCTCCTAGGTCTGAACTGCTTTGCTTCCTCTCCGCAGGAAAGGTGTTGCGTTACCTCCTCCCACCGTCCGGTCGGAACGTAAGCGGGGACGAAAAGGTCGCGTAGCTGAAATCATCGGCAAGGATTTTGACCGCCACCCAGACCTCTTATCCATCAACGGCAACACGTCATTATGTTATGGCGTTCCTCCCATTGCGTTGGGAGTCATGCGGTAGCCGGTGTTTTTAGCTTCGGGGGGGGGGGGAACCTCCCTACTAGTCTGCCACGTCACGAAGAGGCAAAACCCCATGTAGACGCCCCCATGTTTCCTCGGAGACGCTCCGCTTCCGCGGGCAACATCCCTATACCATTCATTGAAGTGCCGTATAACCTTTGGTAAGTTGTGCGCACGCCCGCAAAGGTTTCTGAGTTAGGTTATTCGTTTCAAAATATTTCTTTTGGGGCCGGGGGGCCTTAAATTATTATTTTTTCTTATAATGAACTTTACAAATATAATTTCAAACAGACCTATTGCCTTGGTGGATGGAATTAAATCAAATACAAGCGACATTTCAGTTTGTGTGTGACGTAATAAGTAGGTTTCTGGATTAGTTCAACCATTTTACAATTTTGCGTTTGGGGCCGGGGGCATTTTTTACAACTGTGAGCTATATAATAATTTCAAACAAAGCTACTGCAGGGGCGGATCAATCGCTCCAAGTATGTGGACTAAATTTTGAAAATCCACGCTTCTCATATGGGCAGCTGTGTGCTGCCTTCTCATATGGGCAGCTGTGTGCTGCCTTCTCATATGGGCAGCTGTGTGCTGCCTTCTCATATGGGCAGCTGTGTGCTGCCTTCTCATATGGGCAGCTGTGTGCTGCCTTCTCATATGGGCAGCTGTGTGCTGCCTTCTCATATGGGCAGCTGTGTGCTGCCTTCTCATATGGGCAGCTGTGTGCTGCCTTCTCATATGGGCAGCTGTGTGCTGCCTCCTCACGCGTCGAGAAGTCTTCTAATTTCTTGGTGTACGCACCAGACGGAAAAAAACAACAACAAATATTTTCTATCTAAAAATTACTTCAAAAAACGTAATTAAAACACAAACACTTTTTTCTTTGAATGACATTGCAACGCATTCCGGTTTCTCGCTGGTAGTTAAATAATTTAAAAGATAAATAGTGCCCGTGTGTGGGCACAATTCTCCACTATTATCATTTAATGTGAAAATCTGGGCTGCTCGTTCGAATTTGAAACTTTGATGTGTGTCAGAATGGTAGCCTCCTGTTAAACAATCTTTACGGGAGTTTATGTTGAGGAATAGGATCTGTGTACAAGATACAGCGGCTTAGGAAAAGGTATTGCTAAGTGGGTGTTCCCCACGGGCAGCGTTTTTTCTATATATTGGGAGGGGGGGGGAGACATTATCCGCCAGCTCCAGATGTTTTTTGGTGTTTTTTTCCGATTTGTGGATGATGTCGACACGGGCCCAGCTACAGGCCCAGCTACAGGCCCAGCTACAGGCCCAGCTACACACATCCACTTTGAACGTTCCGAAGGAGGGTTTCTTAACAAACAACGCACTATATCGTCACTGAGTGCATTGGGAAAAGAGAATAGCCTTAATTGACCCAGTCACCTCCCCTTGTCAGGAAGCAAGTGAAGCATATCAAAACAAAATCTGCACCTTGCGTCGCGGCATTTACAAGATGTGAAGTGAAAGGAGAGAAGCTATTTGTTAAATGTGCTGCAGATACATGGACAGTGCTCTGTGCTCAAAGTATGGGGGAACTGTGTAGATATTTCTGTCTAAACTTGGCGCTATGGGTGTTTGTGTCAGGTTTGTAGACTTGAGCTCTGTAGATTGGATATTAAAATGGTTTCAAATATAACTATGTACTATACAGATAAGCCTATGTAGGTTTGTAACAGTAAAGGAACGCATGTGTGTGCATGTAGTGTGTGTACGGTATAATTCAGGCGGACTAAAAGCGATATAACCAGTGGCGTATCTAAGGTAGGGGCCACACGGGGCACGCCAGCGTTTTGACACCCCCATTCCACAAAAAAATAAAGCTGGTTTGAAATGCCGCCCCTCACTATAAGGGAAAATGAGGCCCCCGGGCCGTACCACCCTACACGCACACCCTTCCTACGTCACTGAATACAACTTATAGAAAAAGAATTTCTCGTAATTGCTTATTAGTTTAAACGGAGTGACATTATATGCCAACTCATTGATTTTAAGGGATGAACAATGGCTACATAGCAGCACCATTGACAACATAAATGGCCATACTGGCTATAGCAACAACAACAAAAAAGTGATTATTGGTTAACAGTGACGTATCCTAGGGTTTTGCGAATGCGGGGGGGGGGGGACTTCCCCACGCGCGGCACCTTCGGTGTAACTTACCATCTTAAATAATTTTGTTTGTCTCTATGGTTAGGGGTGCACACGGATGAGAGTGCACCCTGGGTGGCTTTTAATAAAGGTGCATCACTGTATTTTAACATGTTCAAAGGGGTCTGGGATCTACTGATAGCTGCATTGGTCCTTATTTTATTTTAAATCATATTTTCTGTTTTGTAATATCCACGGGTTGAAAAAAAAAAAGGATGGGCACAATGTTAGACATATTTCCATAAAACCACTCCATGACAGAAAACAGAAACCATATTTAGAGGTGCATTTAAAGGGATACACAAATTTAGTGTTCCTATTAGTCAGGTTTTGTAGGGGAAAGGATTTTTAAAGCACCCAAGGTGGGTGGGGGGGGGACGAGGGCCATCTATCAGCATGCATTATGGCACCCGGTGCCATTGCCTAATACACACTGAATTTACCCTAAACTCAGATACAACCCAGTACTCTTCCGATAAGCGGCGCGAGGAAAGAGGAAGCATTAATTGAGCATGCTGAAGACTCCCGAGTAAAAGCGGGGGCATGGTCTGTTCAATTCAATATGCAAGAATCCCTCTTACCCCATACCTTAATTTAGCTTTACATCATTCTACGTTTAATCGCAGAGCAACAGGGGATATTCTAGTTAAAAATGTAGGTGACATCAGAGCTGTCATATTGGCTATGCAACCCCTTCATCTGCAGGTGTTCATGCATAATTAAGGAGCTCAAAGTTGTGATGTTGACACTTTTATCATCAATTTTAAATGCGGGTTGGGGTGGGGGGGGATATAGCCAAACTGAAAAGTGGCAGGGGGCTTTGAAAAGTGAAGAGACAGTCAACCTGACCTGGTAGTGATAAAAATACTTTTAAAAAAATAATTTACTACTAAATAGTAATTTGGTTTCTACATTTTATTTTAAAATATTTTAAGGAACACTCCTTAATAAATAAATGCATTTAAAAAAGTGCTTTGAAAATGATTCCAACACAAAAAAAACAAAACATTGCTAACATGTTAAAAGCAATGCATACCATTGCTAACATCACGTGGCATGTTAAAAGCAATGCATACCATTGCTAACATCACGTGACATATTAAAAGCAATGCATACCCTTGCTAACATCACGTGACATGTTAAAAGCAATGCATACCATTGCTAACAACACGTGATATATTAAAAGCAATGCATACCATTGCTAACATCACGTTACATGTTGGACGCAATGCTACATCGCGAGACATGTTATTCGCAAATGGAAAAGAAAGAACTTCTTTTAGAAAGTTTTATCCATTTTAATGGGTCGTTTCAACTTGACATTTTTATAATCGTTTATGAACGGCATAATTATGTAGCGAAGACATGATATGTTTACTAATGTGTGATTTTATTTGAGGTAAGTCGTATAAATATTTAGTATAAATTTCCCAATATTCACTTGATTGAAAATTTTATTATGAATTTCAAACTACTAGTCTATAACTTTATTAAGATAAATTACAAATTGACTATTTTTAAAAACAAATCCATAGAATTTATTTTTGAAAAGATGGTATAGAAAAAAAGAATGTTTGAAAATTATTTTTTTTAATCTTTCTACTGGATTCTCATTTTAAAAACAGTTGAATTAAAAAGTGCAGGTAAATAGGTGGGGCAGATTATTTATTGTTCTGATATTATGACCTGTGATGCACCCTCCTTGCCCTACCTTATTTTCTGTTTCGGTTTAATCCTGAAGTGTCAAAGTGTCCTCTTTTTATAGCCATTTTCATTGTTTCTATAGAATAGTAGTTACTATCCTAGTGTCTCATTTGTATTTACTTAGTTTACATGTTTTAATAATTGTAAAGCGCTTAGAGCTTTATGATAAGCGCTAAAAAAAATGCCTAAATAAATAAATAAATAAATATTGAAAAGAGAAAGGCAGTTGAGAACTTTATGATATATAGACTAGGTCAGTGGTCGCAAACTCATGAGCCAAAAGAGCCAAAAATCAGCAGCATGACGATTAAAAAAAATGTTTGAGAGCCAAATTTCTTTTCAAGAACCTAGTTGTTGTTTTTTTTTTTTTTTTAATCAAAACCGATTTGTGGCCGGTGGTCCGAGCCGCACTCAGGTCGCTAAACAGCCGCGATTTGCCGACCACTGGACTAAGTATTTAAATTACTATCTGTACGGAACTGCAACACCAGAAGCACCAATAACGAAAATACAACCGCTTTCCATTTAATAATAATTGATGGAATGTCAACTATTTGTAGGCACACGTTAAAATTTTAATTTCTGTTTAACAAAAAAAAATAAATAATAATAATAAATTTCCTTAAAGTTTTTATTTAAAATTATGCTAAAAATAACTATATTTTTTAAAGCAAGATGCCATCATAAATTTATAATTGAATTTAAAAAGCTATTATTTTATGATAAAGTATTTGCAGATGGTCAATGTTTGATAATAAGCAAGAACTATAGTTAAATTACAGACCTTTATATTGATGTAGAGATAGTTTAAAGAATGTGTCACTCAAAGTCTTCAAGCAAACAGGGTTGCAAAAAAATAAATAAATAAATAAAAAAATATATAAATGCGAAAAACGCTTTAAAGGAAACAATTTCCATTCGTTTTAAAAATGGTTTACAATGACAATTTAGTCGATAATTTTATAAAATATATTTTCAGTTTTTTCGTACACATCTTACCCCGGGGGAAGGGGGGCACTTGAATTTCTCAAGTAGGGGACCCCACTCCTCGGAAAAATGACTGATATAGATAGTGGAATATGTTGTTTTTTTTAAATTTAAAAAAAAATGTGTGCCTTCCATACCCCAGGGGCTCTAGTGCTCATGTCTAAGAACCTGTGCTCTATCTGCTGTCTGCATAACAATTTATGACATCCACTGTGGCGTATAAATTTAATTTGTTAGAGTTTACTTTCCGTTAGGCCTGTATGCGGCAGCCCCGAGCAGAAGAAGCCCGAGTCTAACAGCGTCCCCCAGTGTTATAATCCTGGGTGTGACGCCGTCTCTGACGGTCAACTGCAGCTACTCGTCAACTAGGAGTCATGACCTCGCAACTCTCACAGCACTTACCATCTACAGCAGAACTAATTCATCGGCACATCTCCACAGTAAGGGGGATACAATGGCGCAATCGTTATGTGCTGAATTAAGGTGGCAAGTTTCGCATGACATCCTGGTTCACTGTGTATCCAGTATTATTTATTGATGCAAAATTTGTAACCCCCCCCCCCCCCATAAATAGATGGAAGTTTGAATTAACGATGTGGAGATAGTTTGTAAAAATGTTGTGAGTGTTTGTGTGGGGGAGGGGATCGTAACGCATTTGTGGGAATGGTTGACTTGACTAGGGGGGCCTAATTTTGGTTACCAATTTGTGAGGATGATAGAAAAAAATCAATGTCTGGGTGTGTTGTGTTGTATGTGTGTGGAGGGGTAGTAAAAAAAAATTATGTGACTTGATTCAAGGACGGCCCCTTTATAGTAACAACAACATTTCACTCAATTTAATATTTAAAGAAACCTTTAATAATATGTAGGCCCAAGCCACCATTATACTCAAATATAACATCGAGCAAGGCTATGAGGTTTATATAAATTATGATGTTCAGAAACGTATGTTAATACCTATAAACGGGCGGTAAAGTTCTTTTAAATCAATCTATGTTAAATATGTTAACTCCTTTTTTGAAAAGTTATTAACGAAATAATTAATTTTTAAAATTAAATATCATCATGATTACCATTTCAGATTTTCGTAAATAAATCTTCAAAATTAATAATAAAATTCATCTGCAAACTTTTTTTTGTTATCGGTTGAAAGCTATTCGTCCCGTGAAATTTTTGAAAACTGAATCCTTTTAAAATTCAAATATATTTTTGTTGGGTACTTGAGAACCTGCACATTTTAAATATTGTTTTTGAAATTTCAGAACGAGGCGTTGTAAAGGTCTTAGAAGATAACGGGATGACTCAGACTTTCGTCTCAAAGAATGCCGAAGGTGAGGGAGTCATCGACGACAAAGGAGAATCGTTTTTATTTCTAAGGTGGAGCTTGCCCTCTCGGTAAAAATTGCTTCTGAAATAGTGGTGTTTCCAACCGACTATATGCATATAGTAGATGAAGGGTATTTTACAAGAAATAAATGTCCTTAATATCTAAAAGATTAAGATTTTTTACATAACTTTTTATTTGGTTACATTCTTTTGTTAAATCATAATCTCTATTGCAAGTAATATAATTTTAGTTTTTAGTGTTTTGTCCTACAGTTTAGCCTACATTAAATCTCAATTTAGCCTACATTAAAATTGCAGTTTAACTACATTAAAATACAAATTAAGCTTACACTAAGCACCGAAATATATCTGTGTTTTCCATTCTGACACCACACATCATTTAGTGGATGGGAAGGTTTCAAATTTTAAATGCGTATATTTATATATATATAAAGAAGTTAGGTATTCGAATGTCAAAAACGTCTTTTCCAGTATGCCAGGCGATGAAATGTTAGCGACTTCGATTTAAATACATTTTCAATCCTCAAAGTAGTACATTCTTACTTTTCTGATTTCTGACCCTAGTCATGAAGTAACTATACTGACGTGTATGAGTGGGTAGTAGGGGTCGCAAAACCGGTACCTTTTGCCAAAACCTGTATTTTCGATATTGAAGTTTACGAATACCGGAATCCCGGTATTTTCGATATTTAGATAATTTTTAGACGAGATTCGAGATTAGAGGTGAGGATTTATTAGGGCCGGCGCTAGGAGGGTGCGGGTCTTGGGAAAATTGAATTTTGAGGGGCCGTTGACGTTATATATTCGGCCGATAGGATATTAAGACGCGTTATAGACGTTTGACTATCGAATAATTCCGAATATTGTGTTGACTGGATTAGGAACTATTAGTAGGCTCAGGTATGTTATAAATATACTAAAGCAACGTGCTGCCCACTTCGCCGTCCCCCTAGCGCCGGCCCTGTATTATCCATGAAAGTAAAACATTCAGAAAAATATCATTTTTTTTAATTTTTAATAAGCTTTTAACAATAACACAAATGTCTAACTTCAGACTTTAATCAAACGAACAAAAATAATATTCTTAACTTTTTAATTTAAATAGTTTTATTAATCAAGTATTAAAATAATTGGTGTTGTTTTAATCTTTGGTCAAATTATATAATGAAATCGTAAATAGGACAAAGTGTATAATGTTTGGTCACTTAACTTTGACCGCAAATGGTCACAAAAGTAACCCGATGAAGAGAACAACCGCTCTGACTCCACACTGGTCGGAGAAATAGACCTTAGGCTATCATACGCAATTTTTATATATTTTCCTCTTGAACCACCATTCTCAAATAAAGCGATTTTCATTTTTACCAATGTATCAATGTCTCCATCCGTTGGTCTGGAAGTATTATCCAGAGCCTGAAGTTTCTTTTGTATTTCAATTTCAAATTGTCTCTTAAGCGGCAGTGTGTCTTCAAGTTCATCATGCTCCGATCCAAGATGTTTAATTTCATTGTTCCTAGATATTTCCAACGAGAAATCCGCTGTCTGACCAAGCTTTATAAATATCCACGGTATGTTTCGCATCTGGTCGCAATCTGGCCTTAGAAATGCGTCCAAGTAGTCACTGGAATGTGCAGACTTTAAATAAGAGTCAAGGCGTAAAGGTGTACCTCAAAATATATTAAGTATCTTGTTACATCTAATACATTTAGCTGAGAGATTGTCCGTAGCTTTCAAGAAATATTGCCAAACTGATGTATTTCGTTTCCGATAGTTTCATATGCTTATCAAATTTAGGTTGATTTTTTTCAGGGTCCCCCATTTCTTTCTGTCAACCTGAAGGGAAAATGAATCATTTAAAAAATAAATAATCAATTCAATCGAGTTGGTTTGACGTGTACTTTTTAAAAAAATGTTTTAATGTTTGGCTAGGTACGGTACAGACAAACTGGGACATTCAGCCTGAGACAAAAATAGCTCGAAAATCAATTATGAGGTGAATGTAAATTATTAATATTGTTATCACAAAATAGAAGTAACATAATTTGTCTGTGTCTTAAACTTAAGGTATTTGATTATCAAAGTACGGATTTACTCATATTTTTAAATATGTAGGTTTTTTGGCATAATTAAAAGAAATCAAGCAATCAAACATTTTTGTTATTAAAAGTTGACCCCGTGATTTGAGTGCAACGTGTTATTATTTCCATAAAAACTCTTAATGGAAGTCAAAATTCGATCTTCATTCAACTATACCAATCACTTATTTGTCAATAATATGAAAACATTTACTTACCAATCCTGTACTTTCTCTTTGAACTTGAGACACGTGGTGTGAGGGATTTGCACATCTCATAAATTATTGATATGTCTTGTTTTAACTACGACGTGGAAACTAAGAAAAACGATTTAAAAGAAATTGAAAATGAAATCCCGGGATTATCGAAAATCCAGGTTTTCATAAATCCAATCCCGGTTTTTTCGAGCATCAATTATGGTCCGATATTCCGGTATTTTCGAATTTTGGGATCCCGGATTGCGACCCCTAGTGGCTACATGGAAACAACCATATTATTAATCATTTCAGACAAATCCTATCAGTGTAGGTAAATTTATAAACGCAACAACACTTTTTTTGCAATCATTTTTTTAAAACATCTCCTATTTGCAGTGACCAAGCCGTTGAATATTTTTGTGTTCTTACTGCCAAAGACGTGGAAGGAGTCGAAGTGCAATCCAATGCTGGTACAAGGGTGACGTCACGAACTCCGTGGCATATCAGAGAAATCCAGCAACTGGCAGACGGCTACAAGGTGAAGGCAGGGACGCAACTCAGTAATACAGGGAGAATACAAAGTGGTATATTTGTTTTAAGGCAGAAAGGATTAGTAAAAAGTAAAGAGAACATTTTAATGGCGGAATAAATGATAACAGAAAATTATCGATATTGTTTACAATTATGAAATCTGCATTTAGATCGTATTTCAGACTCAGACTCTTTCTGAGTGCTTCCTGGCCTCCTGGCCTTGTAATTCAACAACAACTTAAAATACCTAATATTTTGTATTTCTGAAATTATGTGTATCTAGCTAGCATATGTATTATAGTTTCTTTCCCCTTGAGTGTGATTGCAGACTCAGACTCTTTCTGAGTGCCTCCTGGCCTCCTGGCCTTGTAATTCAACAACAACTTAAAATACCTAATATTTTGTATTTCTGAAATTATGTGCATCTAGCTAGCATATGTATTATAGTTTCTTACCCCTTGAGTGTGATTGGTTGAGTCTATTAGTTGGTCTGATTGGTTGTCTATTGCTTGAGTATGATTGGTTGAGTCTGATTGGTTTAGTCTATTTGTTGAAAATGATTGGTTGAGTCTACCTGAATGATATGAAGATATTAAATTAGTTGTGGCCCGATGGTTATTTGACCTTTTTACGATTAAATTCTTCATAGTAAATGTCTGGACAGTAAGCTATTTTGTGAAGTGATTATAGACATTAGTCTTGTGAGTACGTTCTGGAGCTAACTAGTCAACAATGTTAGCATAAAGTTCAAGTGTTCCATTTGTTGGAAGAAGATCACCGGCCAAGGAACGTCAGGGCGTTAGAGACGTCGCCCCGGGGGGAGGGAGGGGACTTTTTCGGTCAAATGCAGAGTATTTTTCGAGGGGGGGGGGGGGGGGAAGGGTGTTTGCTGATAAATATCTTGACCCACCGCGAGTAAAATTAACCAATGGAGAAGATAGCGTTGATAATTTCTGTTCAGTACAGTACAAGTTGTTAAGTTATAGATAGTAGCATCACACGTTAAAAGAAAACGATGTACAGCCAAGACGAAAGAGTTACACACGTAGACTTACAGTGGCAGGCGGAAATCACTGTTATAAGACTTGAGTCGTTGTTTGTGGATGCTATGGGCTGTGCAATTTGTAATGGACTAGTTGGTATTTTCATCGCCGTCGCGTGAATTTTGGAGGACCCCTGCCCCTTTTGGAGGACCCCTGCTCATTTTAAAAGACTTCCATCACTTTTGGAGGATCTCTGCCACTTTTGGAAGACCTCTGCCACTTTTGGAAGACCTCAGACCCCTTTCGGTTTTGTGATCCCCTCTGTTCAACAATGACAGTTTTAATTTTATTCCACATTACCAGGTTTGGCCCTTATATATCCGACTCTCGCTACAGCTGCAGGGTTCGTCCCCTTATATAACCGAGTCTCGCTACAGCTGCAATGGTTTGTCCCCTTATATATCCGAGTCTCGTTACAGCTGCAGGATTTGGCCCCTAATATACCCGAGTCTCGCTACAGTTGCAAGGTTAGATCCCTTATATATCAGAGTCTCGCTACAGCTGCAAGGTTTGGCCCCTTATATATTCGACTCTCGCTACAGCTACAAGGTTTGTCCCCTTATATACCCGAGTCTCGCTACAGCTGCAAGGTTTATCCCCTCATATATCCGAGTCTCGCTATAGCTGCAAGGTTTGTCCCCTCATTTAACCGAGCCTCGCTACAGCTGCAAGGTTTGGCCCCTCATATACCAGAGTCTCGCTACAGCTGCAAGGTTTGTCCCCTCATATATCCGAGCCTCACTACAGCTGCAGGGTTTGCGCGTCTCACTTGACGGGTCTGTGTATTATATGTCCAGACACTGGTATTTGGCAGTCTAAAATGGTGGATCTAGCTATAACTTCATTTTTTTTTTCTGACCCTTCACCTTCTTTTGAAACATTGCATGAGACTGTGTATTCATTAGTCGAGACGTCGTACTCCACCCCAAACCCACTCATATGTAAAAAATCTACGAATTCAAGCAAACCTGACCCACCGAATCCAGAAGGCAATGGTTCTCTCATAATTAGACAGTAAAGAGGATATGAATAGCTCTAGAGTGGCGTTAGAGATAAGAGTAACGTTAGCGATAAGAGTAACGTTAGAGACAAGAGTGACGTTAGAGATAATAGTGGCTTTAGAGTTAAGAGTGAAGCTAGAGATACAGATGACCACGATCTGCATGAAATATACTTACTTTTTATATTTGTCACAGATATGAGATAATTAATACAAGGGAGTTAAGTATTGTGAGAAATTATCACTTGTAATATTTAGAGTATCGAAACTAGGTAAAAACTAACCATATGGAGACGGAAGGTAACAGTTTCGTCCATATTTATGTAAAAAGATTTGGTCATAGTGATTGTTACGCACTGGCTTCTAATATGAGAAATGAATCTCCTATGTTAATTTTAATTGGCTCATTGTAAGCAGTGCCTAACAAAGGACGACACCATAGAGTCAACGAAATTAAAGATACGACACCCAAAACAGTTATTAGTTACAATTAATAAGATTTAATAAGTATTAATGTAATTACAAAGAAAAGAAATATCATTATACATCATCAACTTACAGTATGGTAGATCTTGTACCGGTACACAGTTAACACAGTTAGAATAATGTGCCAATGAATAATGATGAATGCGAAATAAACACATATATAAGAACACAAAGAATAATACACGTCTCGTGAAGTTAATAAAAGCTATCTGAATCTCCGTCTCTCCGTCCGTGCCTGTCAATCCCTTATATAGGTCGCGTAAGCCTTGCCTTCCAGGAAGACTTATGACGTGTTGTTTACATATCTCGGGTTATCGAGCACATTCGAGAAAATACCAGGAAGACAGTCTAACATGTTTAATTGGTAAACACGGTTGTAAACAAGATACTTCAAAAGAATAGGCCACGCCCACAACAGACCGCTAACGTCTGCTAGTGATCTAATTTAGGTCAAGTACAATTCAAGCACGGAAAAAGCGTGCTACATAACAGTGATATTTTTATCAAACTAGAGAAGTTGCCAATGAGTTTACAGAGAAGATACATTAAAAGTATTTCATGGGTTTAGTATGTTTATGTGAGACATGGACCTATTTCGTATCAACTATTGTATTATTGTGATAGTCTGTTAAGTATATAATAAAGTATAGTCACTATCACTTGATCCACTACGCGTTTTTTATTATAACTCATAACTAGATTGTGGTTGTGAGATATTGTAGTTGTGACAATATTATAATCCCATTTCCTGGAAAACGTGTTATTAGCATTCCCCCCAACCCCCCTGTCTTTTTCAGGACCTTCAACAGAGAGTATCCAGGCTAGAGGAGATCATTGGCCTTAAATCAAAGAACCCAAATGTATCAATCAAACGTCGCGCCCTAAAACATGGACACATTAAGTCTTCGCCCCATTTGTAGAACTACACCAACGACACCTAATGTGGAGCCCTAAAGCAAATATTTTAGTCCAGCTGAGAGCCCTACCACAAATGTTTTAGACCAGCTGAGAGCCCTACAACACATTTTTAGACCAACTGAGAGCCCGGCAACACATTTTTTTAGACCAACTGGGAGCCCTGCACCAAGGATCCCCTGGTGTATCAGAAAAACGCCCAATAACATATTGAAAGAACATTAAAGTGTCTTACGATCTCGTCCTCATGCCATGTTTTGTGCTACCTTTTAAAAAATCACCATTCGTCATTTGAAGTATTTGATGACATAGTGTTAACTTGTACAATAAACGCAAACTAGTATAATTAACTTCTTGCCAATACGTTCGTTGTTTTGCTTCGTCCTGTTTTCAGCTTTCCCATAACTGTCCCCCCCCCATATTTCCATGGTGTCTCACCCAAACTTTCATCGTCTCGTATTTTCATTAATAATTTTTTTTTTATCAAGACAGTAAAGCGGGGTCCTCCTTTGAATACTGAACAGAGTAAATCACTGTTCTTAATTATTAATTAGACCTCTTTATTTCAAGCGGAATTTTATTTATTTTTTTAAATTTTAGAATGTCTTAAGCTTACCTACCAATCATATGATTATTTTCCATTCCATTTCGTGGCGAACCCCCTTTCAAGTTTTGCATGTGCATTCGATCCATGATGGACTGAGCTGTTTCCAATACAACTTCCTCGTCGTCATCTGAGCTGTTGACACCGATCTTTTGAACCGTCGTCTCTCCTAGAATCTCCGCCATGATGTCCAGGAGGACGCCGTAGCCTTTTGAAAAGCGATTCAACGTTAGGCCGAGAAATGGCTCCGACTTTAAATCAATCTCGCTCATTTTTATCAACTCGGTGTCATGGAACAAAAGTACCTGTGGAGGAACAATAATAATATTCATTGTACTTCATCTTCACCGCATAAAACCTAAAAAACAGAATAAAGGGGAGAAATATTTATTTAAAATACCGGTATCGGAGTGCTTTCCTGTTGTTAATCAAGACTAAGATCCATAATGAAATTAAACTTAACACAAACGTCTGGGCACCAAGAGCCTCTCAACGCCTCTTGAGTGTGATGTTGATAAGGTGGTAATGTACGTAAGCTTAAACCATGGCAACCATCCAGAAAAATTTCTAGTTTCTAAGACAGGAAGAAACATTCAGGAGGCGCCACACGTCGTCACATGACTTCGTACACAAATGACGCCCATAATTTCTAGTAACATTGGCGTCATTAGAAAGTCAAAGACTCCGGTGGGATTTCTCGAGAATTTGGAGTCCTTTTGAATTACCACAAAGATATATAATTCACTTCAGCCCTTGTTTGGACAAACCTATAAAACATTTAAAATCTAAATAAAAACGTTCACATTGACTTGACTGCAATCCAATCCCTTCCCGGGATCAGACGAAAGAAAAAAATGCCAGCATGTTGCTGTGTCATGCAAGACAAGCACAGTATTCTAACTGCGCATTGTTATATTTAAAACGTTGATAATTATACCAGCTGGGCCAAGGCAACCACGTTGATAATTACACCAGCTGGGCCAACGCAACCACTTTGATAATTACACTAGCTGGGCCAACGCAACCACTTTGATAATTACACTAGCTGGGCCAACGTAACCACTTTGATAATTACACTAGCTGGGCCAACGCAACCACGTTGCGAGTTTAAAATGCGGGAAGAGCTTCATAATCCATAAACAATGTGCAATTGATCATGCATGCACCCAAAACACACACGCACACACACACACACACACACACATCACAATCGTTAGCCACCATGCTATTTGCCGTGCTGTGTGCCGACTTGTGGTTGCTCTAATAAGCATTGGTGGATATATGGTGTCCCAACTTGAATTCCCACTCCCCGGGTATCGCTCATAGTACATTGCAAAATAAGGTATACATTCATTTTATAAATTTCTGAAATAATAATGTCATTAATAAGAACTGCAAAAGATTTAGTTGAGCGAGATAAGCCGTAAACTAATCCCCTTTCTTGCGCGGGGCGGACAAGATTCATTCGGAAATGATTGTCACAGATGGTATCCTGCCATCCCATTCAAACCAACAGTTTCACATACCTTATCGTACTCGATCCTCCTCTCCAATGCAGCCACCAGCTTTCTGAAGTACCTCCCTGACACGACTGGCTCCATGAGGTTGAGCAGTCTTTTGTTCTTGGTGACGCGGTCAAGGACGTCTTTTCTGTTGATCTGAAGCGAATCAGTGTGTGTGTGCATAGATACTTTAGCTATATAGTCTGATAGTGTATATAAGTATTTTAGGTAAGCTATACAGTCTGATCGTTTATATCAGTAATTTTAGATTAGCTAAATAGTCCTATGGTTTATTATTTTAGGATTTGTTTATATTTCTGTCTATTTGAATTTGTATTTTTTATATCAATTTAATACTACATTTAAAATGAATATCGTTAGTAATACTAAACTTGGTGTCGTTTTTCTTTGTATACTGGTTTTCAGTCCTTTGTTACGCATTGTAAATACCTTAAATACTGATTAAATTAGCAAACCATCTAACGGTATACGCAACTCAAATATGTTTGTGTGCCAATGTGCCGAGGGAGGGGGTGTAGTAAAAGACTCCTCCTTCCTAAAAAATATTTACCCTTCTGGGTTTTATGTTCAGAGTACTGGAAGTTATGTGTATTATCATAACTTCGACCCGTCAAGACAATCAACCATTCGCTTCCTGACCAACATCATAAACTGAAGTGGGAGCTTCGTTTCACGAGTACTGACCTGCATCAGGCGTTGGTGACTGGCTTCCGTGGGAGCTGCACCTGACGACACCGACACTGGGACCGGATGTTTGGCTGAGAGTGAGAGGTCCTCCAGCTTCTGTATGACATATTTGTACTGGTTGATCATCTTCTCCAGCTCGATCTTGAGCGCGTCGTGCAAGGTCATCAGCTTGCCGCCAGAGCTCCCCACCATCCCGTGTCTGCCCATGTTACGCAAACACCTAGGGTTCAAAACTCAGTGACATAAGTTCAGAGATCCTTCCTTTAAAAATCTTCCGAATTTTAATCATTCACACTCATAAAAACAAAAGTAGTTGATGATGCATTCACTCATTTTATGAAGGGGAAATTGCAATAGAAGCTTATAAAGTAACTCAGAGACAGAAAGGAGGGGGCAGGGGTTAAATACGTGAAAGCATTGGTAGGAAATGCTTCAAACCTGGGATATTTTGTCCCTGGTTAAGGAATTTGCTAAATGCCTCTAAAGAGCGCGAGAAGGGGGAAAAAGCCGTTCATTTTATGGTTACACATTTATTTATATAAACTATAATGCATAAAAGATTTCAATGCGCACGAAATATTTTATAACACTCGTAGGTTGTACATTATAATCCCCTGGGTGGATGGGACTCGTTAACCTTGGATGGTAGCTCATCTAAGAGATGGTACTCGTTAACCTTGGATGGTAGCTCATCTAAGAGATGGTACTCGTTAACCTTGGATGGTAACTCATCTAAGAGATGGTACTCGTTAACCTTGGATGGTAACTCATCTAAGAGATGGTACTCGTTAACCTTGGATGGTAACTCATCTAAGAGATAGTACTCGTTAACCTTGGATGGTAACTCATCTAAGAGATGGTACTCGTTAACCTTGGATGGTAACTCATCTAAGAGATGGTACTCGTTAACCTTGGATGGTAACTCATCTAAGAGATGGTACTCGTTAACCTTGGATGGTAACTCATCTAAGAGATAGTACTCGTTAACCTTGGATGGTAACTCATCTAAGAGATGGTACTCGTTATCCTTGGATGGAAACTCATCTAAGAGATGGTACTCGTTAACCTTGGATGGTAGCTCATCTAAGAGATGGTACTCGTTATCCTTGGATGGAAACTCATGTAAGAGAGGGTACTCGTTATCCTTGGATGGAAACTCATCTAAGAGATGGTACTCGTTAACATTGGATGGAAACTCATTTAAGAGATGTGACTCGTTAACCTTGGATGGTAGCTCATCTAAGAGATAGGACTCGTTAACCTTAAATGGTAGCTCATCTAAGAGATGGTACTCGTTAACCTGTGATGGTAACTCATCTAAGAGATGGTACTCGTTAACCTTGGATGGTAGCTCATCTAAGAGATGGTACTCGTTATCCTTGGATGGTAACTCATCTGAGAGATGGTACTCGTAAACCTTGGATGGTAACTCATCTAAGAGATGGTACTCGTTAACCTTGGATGGTAACTCATCTAAGAGATGGTACTTGTTAACATTGGATGGAAACTCATCTAAGAGATGGTACTCGTTATCCTTGGATGGAAACTCATCTAAGAGATGGTACTTGTTAACATTGGATGGAAACTCATCTAAGAGATGGGACTCGTTAACCTTGGATGGTAGCTCATCTACGAGATTGGACTCGTTAACTTTGGACGGTAGCTCATCTAAGAGATGGCACTCGTTATCCTTGGATGGAAACTCATCTACGAGATTGGACTCGTTAACCTTGGACGGTAGCTCATCTAAGAGATGGTACTCGTTATCCTTGGATGGAAACTCATCTAAGAGATGGTACTCGTTATCCTTGGATGGAAACTCATCTAAGAGATGGTACTTGTTAACATTGGATGGAAACTCATCTAAGAGATGGGACTCGTTAACCTTGGATGGTAGCTCATCTA
>CAXITT010000008.1:838317-915858 GCA_964033795.1 Lymnaea stagnalis
TTGGATGGAAACTCATCTAAGAGATGGTACTCGTTATCCTTGGATGGAAACTCATCTAAGAGATGGTACTTGTTAACATTGGATGGAAACTCATCTAAGAGATGGGACTCGTTAACCTTGGATGGTAACTCATCTAAGAGATGGTACTCGTTATCCTTGGATGGAAACTCATCTAAGAGATGGTACTCGTTATCCTTGGATGGAAACTCATCTAAGAGATGGTACTTGTTAACATTGGATGGAAACTCATCTAAGAGATGGGACTCGTTAACCTTGGATGGTAGCTCATCTAAGAGATTGGACTCGTTAACCTTGGACGGTAGCTCATCTAAGAGATGGTACTCGTTAACCTGTGATGGTAACTCAACTAAGAGATGGTACTCGTTAACCTTGGATGGTAACTCATCTAAGAGATGGTACTCGTTAACCTTGGATGATAACTCATCTAAGAGATGGTACTCGTTAACCTTGGATGGTAACTCATCTAAGAGATAGTACTCGTTAACCTTGGATGGTAGCTCATCTAAGAGATGGTACTCGTTATCCTTGGATGGAAACTCATCTAAGAGATAGTACTCGTTAACCTTGGATGTTAGCTCATCTAAGATATGGTACTCGTTAACCTAGGATGGTAACTCATCTAAGAGATTGGACTCGTTAACCTTGGATGGTAACTCATCTAAGAGAAGGCAAACTCTGAAAACAAACCCGGATATGGAGTCCCCTATGTGGTATAACACTGACACAGTGAACATTCTGACAAATCGTATTCGCATAAAGAGCACAGTGAAACACACAAGAAACACTGCTGCTTATCTACTGCATCCTGGTCTATTTCCAGTTGTCTCGACAAAGTCTTGCCATTGGCACAAATAGGCAAGGAAGAGAGAGAGAGAGAGAGAGTGAAGCTGATGAAATGAGCAACCCTTCCTCACTTTAAACAAAATACAGCTGAAGCTAGGGCTGCTGTTCAAGTCGAAAATGGCCTTCAAGTGCGGAGGACAAAAAACACATTTCAATCCTTTTGTATAAAACCCCTGCCAATGACTTGAACTATGCGGCCGTGAGAAAGCCGCTCCTACTCCTACACGACAGTTTCGTCCCAGCTTATCGTCCCGACCGAAAGACTTTGTGGGTGGTGGGGGTGGCTACGCAACGCCAATCCTCCGGAGGGGAAGTAAACCCACCCAAGCCACGGGAAAGTCCGCTGCGACCGCTTTAAACGCACCTTTTTAGGTCAACCGGACTCCCCCATGCCTGGGGGGAGGTTCCCGGCGAGCCACCGCATGATCTGGCGGTGGGTAGACCCGGCGTCTTGCCCGTGTGGGGGGGGGGGAGAGGTACCGGGAGCATAATGAGCTCGCGCTCGACGGACCACTGACGCCATTTCCCAATGAGATGTATAAAATATTCCATTGATCATCTACGATGTTGTTTTCCTAACAATTAGTATAGAACCATTAAGATTACAAAGTCGCAAATCTTTAAAAAATATATATTAAAGACCACGATGAAACTAATTTCTTTCCTCAAAGTTTGTACTCTTTAATGCAATATAATGATTCGCTTTCTCTACAATATATTTACTGTACATTTGCCCTTACTTGTAAGGTCTTGTATAAATGTACCTATCTTACTTGTAATTCCTTTTATAAAATGTACCTGTCCTACTTGTAAGGTCTTTTGTAAAATGTACCTGTCTTACTTGTAATGCCTTTTATAAATGTACCTGTCTACGGCCAGTTTTCTCTGTAGCACGGTGTTCCTCAAGCTGGGATCTACTTTCACGATGATACCAACAATGGTGCGACACTGGAGTAGGTATGAACGGATTCTCTCACCTGTCTTGTTAACATTAGAAAGGGCAAAGAAAGTGACCATCCTCTTCAACAGCTGGTCGGTCATCAGCAGACTTGTGGGAAACTCAAGGTTCGGCGTGTGATACACCTGGGGGAAACGCTTTGGTTACTGTATAGCAACATCACAATTAATAATTCTGTAGGCTTGTATGAATGGATGTAACACTGTGTTCAATATGTGCGCAAAATAACATTCCCGGAATTTAGCACTAATTGGAATTATTATAAAGTGCATTACTTGAATGCAAGTTTTTTTTTTTTTTTTAAATAACCTTGGTAGATGTGAAGTTCACGCATTGCCACCCTCATGGTTTTGCTGGTTAGTTCTGGTGTGAATATAATGATGGGAAGGGATCCGCCTCTGAATGAGAACATTGAGTAATGTTTCATTTTGTCATGTGTGTATTTAGTGGTTACCAGTGATATTGGAACGTTGTTCTGTAACAAATCTTAGAATAAGGAAAATGTTACATGCTTGCTCTCGTGATGATGACGACACGCCTATATTTTATAGGGGCAATGGACAGGGCCAATATAAGAAATGGTGCGGTTCAACGCTGTAAATATGGTGCAGTTTAACTTGAACACTGTAAATGTGGGGCAGTTTAACTCTATATATATGGTGCCGTTAAACACTGTAAATTTTGTACTAGTTTCAAATTTAAAACTTACATAAACTAAACTTCTGATTTATTGAACTAAAATCGCTATACTTTGTGAGAAATATTTTCAAATAAAAATGTAATAAACATTTGAGTTATTATGATTATTATTATTAATTTTGGTCAGCTCTTTAAACGGAGTTCCTCTTTTTAATTAAGTTGTTTTCTCCGGTCCACTATTCACCTTTAGATACAACGCCTCTACAAGAGGTAAGCTGTCTGGCAATGCCGCGTGGAGTTTAGCAATGGGGATTTCCGACAAGACGGACGACAAGGTGTTTCCCCTCAGCTGCTTGACCAAGATGGCGCAGTCGACGAACCGCTTCCTTTCAAAAAAACTCGACAGCCTTCTTTCTGAGAGCGACGACGTCAGATCAGAAGCACTCAGACTCAAGGGTTTGCCAGGGTACGGTCCGAGCCAAGACGCAGATCTCCAGACTTTCTGCGCTTGAGTGTCTGCCGTTCTCTTCCGTTTGACGTACGATGCGGCCATTTTGAACTGAAAAAAATATTGTCCATCAAAAGATTACAAGTGTGTACCTTGAAAGATGCATTAATAAAATAGCTAGTACAAAGTTACTCATATAAAATTAAAAAGGTTCCGTTTGCACGAGTAAAACAATATAAACGTAACTGATGTGTAAATGATGCCCTTAAAATGCTTTGTTATAGAAACGGGTCGGGCAAGGGTGGACAAAGATTTTTTTTTAAAAAAAGGATCAACTGATTCACTGAGCCAAGTTGATCCAACTGATTCACTGAGCCAAGTTGATCCAACTGATTCACTCAGCCAAGTTGATCCAACTGATTCACTGAGTCAAGTTGATCCAACTGATTCACCGAGCCAAGTTGATCCAACTGATTCACTGAGCCAAGTTGATCCAACTGATTCACTCAGCCAAGTTGATCCAACTGATTCACCGAGCCAAGTTGATTCAACTGATTCACCGAGCCAAGTTGATCCAACTGATTCACCGAGCCAAGTTGATCCAACTGATTCACCGAGCAAAGTTGATCCAACTGATTCCCCGAACCAAGTTGAACCAACAAACTGATTCACCGAGCCAAGTTGATCCAACTGATTCACCGAGCCAAGTTGATCCAACTGATTCACCGAGCCAAGTTGATCCAACTGATTCACCGAGCCAAGTTGATCCAACTGATTCACCGAGCCAAGTTGATCCAACTGATTCACCGAGCCAAATTGACACTATGATATTGGTCTACTATAAGACACCAGTCTCATAATTGCTGTTTGCAGATGACAAATGCATCCCGAACAATAACAAGGAACTGCTGCAGAGCAATATTGGTGGCTCGAACAATACCTAGGAACTTGATGGGATGAATATCAGCAAAGATAACACTTAAGTCACGTCATTGCGCCGTACGCCCATAACAGCTGGACATAATTATCAGTGGTCAGTTACTCCATCACAGTCAGGAGTTTAAATATCCGTGGAAGCATTTTCGCCGAGAATGGCAAAAAGGGATAGAGAAATAAAGACAAGAGTGCATAGATCAAATGACGTCAGCTACCAAATAGCTTCGCTACTAAGACACCCAAGAATAAAGATGAAGACAAACGGCGAGCTAATTTACACGGTATGTATTCCGAACTCTACTTACCGGTGTCAGACATGGGCTCTGGATAAAAGTTTAGAGAGAATAATCTTCACCTGCCGGATGAGATTTCAAGACAAGCAAGTAGTCCAATCTTCACCTGGCGGATGAGATTTCAAGACAAGCAAGTAGTCCAATCTTCACCTGCCGGATGAGATTTCAAGACAAGCAAGTAGTCCAATCTTCACCTGCCGGATGAGATTTCAAGACAAGCAAGTAGTCCAATCTTCACCTGGCGGATGAGATTTCAAGACAAGCAAGTAGTCCAATCTTCACCTGCTGGATGAGATTTCAAGACAAGCAAGTAGTCCAATCTTCACCTGCTGAATGAGATTTCAAGACAAGCAAGTAGTCCAATCTTCACCTGCCGGATGAGATTTCAAGACAAGCAAGTAGTCCAATCTTCACCTGCCGGATGAGATTTTAAGACAAGCAAGTAGTCCAATCTTCACCTGCCAGATGAGATTTCAAGACAAGCAAGTAGTCCAATCTTCACCTGCCGGATGAGATTTCAAGACAAGCAAGTAGTCCAATCTTCACCTGCCGGATGAGATTTCAAGACAAGCTAGTGGTAAAACGAGAAGGATCCACATTCGGTGCCAGGAATAAAAGCAAGTCGTGGGTGCGTTCCCAATCAGCAGGTTTGGTTACCTGGTCAGAATGTCTGACATTGATTGCAAAGCTTACAATGGCTGACACTCCGATTTCGAGGCCATGGGAAGACCGCGCCTTCGGTGGATTGACTGTGTTAAGGACACCCTAAAAGTACACAACGTGAAAGGTTGGCAACCCTCGCACCTTGCTGATAATCGTCAATTGTACCTCCCCGGTAAAGGAGGACAGAAGAAGAAGAGACAAGGGATGTGTTACTTTACTTAGTCCTCACGAGAGCTCAGGGTCCTAACATCGGCAATCGTTAATTTAAAAATAACCACATCACAAGTCTCATTGGATCCACTTTATGTGAACGACCACCACGTATTTGAGAACCCTTGGACCAACCAGGCATACGTGTCAAATTTTAATAGCCCCCCCTCCCGCCCCAGTGTTCATGGAGGCGTGCTTAAATTAGCCCCCAGCGTGAAACATGAAACAAAGGCAAGAACGATTCAACAACAATATTGGTATCTGCTTGTCGTGGTAGGAGGTGCGTGGCTTCAGTTCCTTTAAAAGAGTCATTTGACAATGAGCAATAGATTTTGTTTCAAATCCTTCTTGACGACCGAATCTATAATTCGACAACCACGAGCATGCTACTGGACTTGTTGGTTTTGTCATTTAACGAAGTGCCATTTATTAAGATCATAAAGACAACGTTGTCAGTGATGTGTACATTTCAATCGATTAGTGACAGACATGGAGACGGGGCCCTTGATAAAGTTGTTCGGCTGGTCTTTTCGGTGTCTTGCTCTATGAATGTGATTGTACGCTAGGAGTTGCTATTTAGTTAGAGCTGGGTTGTTGATTTCTTCGATGTGTTATGCTGGTTAAGCTGGTGGGATTGTCCTTGTTATTTGAGTAATGTTGCCAGTGTCGATGTGTGGTTAACCCAGTGGTGTCTCTATTGGGGGAGGGGGGCGCAGGGATGTGGACTGCTCCGCGGGTGATACCCTCACAGGGGTGAACACACGTAATGGAATAATGAAGAAGTTATTGAGTTCGCGCGAGTCGGTTTCATGAAAACTCTGTTTAAAAGTTAAAAACAATTGCATGCAGACAGAACGGATGTCCCCCAGTCAGAGCAGGGTGTCCCCAGACAGAGCAGGGTGCCATCAGAGGATGTTGCATTAGATCATGATGTCCCCAGACAGAGCAGGGTTCCACAGTCAGAGCAGGGTGTCCCCAGTCAGAGCAGGGTGTCCCCAGTCAGAGCAGGGTGTCCCCAGTCAGAGCAGGGTGACCCCAGACAGAGCAGGGTTCCCCATTCAGAGCAGGGTGTCCCCCTGTCAGAGCAGGGTGACCCCAGACAGAGAAGGGTGTCCTCAGTCAGAACAGAGTGTCCCCAGACAGAGCAGGGTGCCATCAGAGCATGTTGCATCAGATCATGATGTCCCCAGACAGAGCAGGGTATCTTCAGTCAGAGCAGGGTGTCCCCAGTCAAGGCAGGGTTCCACAGTCTGAGCAGGGTGTCCCCAGTCTGAGCAGGGTGTCCCCAGTCAGAGCAGGGTGTCCCCAGTCTGAGCAGGGTGTCCCCCAGTCAGAGCAGGGTGACCCAAGACAGAGAAGGGTGTCCCCAGTCAGAGCAGGGTGTCTCCAGACAGACAAGGTGTCCCCAGTCAGAGCAGGATGTCCCTAGACAGAGCAGGGTGTCCCTAGGCAGAGCTGGGTGTCCCCAGACAGAGCAGGGTGCCATCAGAGCATGTTGCATCAGATCATGATGGCCCCAGACAGAGCAGGGTGTCCCCAGTCAAGGCAGGGTGTCCTCAGTCCAGAGCAGGGTGTCCCCAGACAGAGCCGAGTGTCCCTAGACAGAGCAGGGTGTCCCCATACAGAGCAGTTTGTCCCTAAACAGAGCAGGATGCCATCAGAGCATGTTGCATCAGATCATGTTCCCACCAGATCGAAGGTCTGGGAGGTAAGAGCGGCACACTATCAAACCAAAATGTGCTGACAACGAAATTCTAGCACACAAAAACAGTTACCCCGCCACTAACTGATACGTCAATAGAAAAGTTCATGGTGAGAAATTAATGTAAATTCTTCATCCTGTAAAAACGTTTCGCTTTCCATATCCTAATACGGTCACAAATATGAATTAGAAGAGAAAACATGCTATAAGGTATAATAATATAGCCTCTCAACAAACCCCCCACTTCCCGATATTTTTTTCAAAATGTGCATACACAAGGATCGTAACCCACCTATAATGCCTTGTCGTTGCACCTGCTTCTTGTGACGTTAATTTGACTTAAAGGATTAAAAGGTTGTGTGGGTGATGAGAATGAGATATGACACTGTTTCATTATTTGACCTTACTTTGTTTAATGGGATTTGACAACAACCATCCCGAAATGTGGTAGAATAGAAGTGTAGAATCCACATGGGTTGTCACGTAGGGCAGGGCTACACAATTATAACATTATTTGTAAGGTGATTAGGCGATCAAATTATAATTTGATGTGGGATTCTCTGATAACTGTTGTTTTTTGTGTGGTTTTTTTTGGCATCGCAGCATTACCCTATGCCTATGGTCTAGAGCAGGGGTCGGAAAACTACGGCCCGTGGATCTTATCCGCCCCACAACATTCGTTTATTCGGCATGCGGAGATGACAGTGATTTTGAAGTTGCGCAAGAATTAGAGTCTGTGCATAATAAGTATGTATCAAGGCAGGAAGTTATCAAAGAGATGGAAAAATTTATTTCCATAGTTCAACTGGATAAAAGTAAATGGCGTCACAAAAGATGATGTTTAAAAACAACAACAACAACATTGGTGTTCAAAAGTTAAGCTGGACAAAGTTAAAAGACTGTTCAAAGTGATTGCTGTTCAAAGTGATTGCTGTTCAAAGTGATTGCTGTTCGAGGTGATGGATGTTCCCAGTGTCGGTTTTTCCCATCCTGTTTTTCTATACTGAATTATCCATCAACATGTATTGTATGAAAAAAAATCCTAATTTATCTTGAAAGCTGCGGTTTCAACAGTGAGTTTTATTCGCTCCCGTGGTCTCAATCGTCGCCAGTTCCACGAATGTGTGACTTACCTTACGATACTTCAAATGGAACAGTTGTCATCCGCAATCCAATAATATGATAAAGACAGATCAAAGTAAAGAAAACTGATAGACTTCAGTAAGTGGCACTACCGTTGGCGCTACCAGTGTTAGAGGTCAACTTTAAAAAACTAATCTGGTTACAGGGTAGCTTTTCCTGATGAACGCTTGCCAACAGTTTTGTTGAATGGGAGACTAAAATCTTTTGACCTCATCTTCCATAAATGTTTTTTGTTTTAGGGAAGCAACAGTTTCATGATCTCCATTGATGTGAGTCTTATTCAATGTAAGTCTACGTCAGAAAAGTAAATTTCAACTATAAAAATGTGTACTACATTTTACAATATTCTTTTGAGTGGAATGTAAATGTTGCTGACATTTTGATTATACATAACAATGATAGGCCTCCTTGATTTTTCCACAAATGATCCGGCCCCCAGACGCCAGACCCCAGTGAGATCTTCTTAAGACCCATGTCAAAAAATGGCTGGCCGACCCTTGGTAGGGAGAACCGATGCCACAATTCCAGTGGCGTAAGAATGGGGGAGCACGGTGCGCCCAAGCTCGCACATTTTTTTATGGAGTGGCCGCCTTTTCGCACGCACTGCTGAGTTTGTTTGTTGTTGTGTGGAAAAAAAAAGGTGGGGGGGGGGGCAATTCTTGTCCCACCCCGGGCGGCACAAACTCTTACTTCGCCACTGTTCAAACACCACGACAACTTAGGCCTTTCATATTTTATACACACGAATGGTCTCGACATACTTTTCAAAATGGACCCTCAGTGTTGAACCACTTCCCAGACGACGATTGGGGTATAAGTAATCCGACCTTACACAACACAATCCCATCTCTCTAAGCTTCATGCCTGCAGTCATGCTTAAAGTTACAATGTGGCGAATGTTACTATTTTCATTGTGGAAACGAGGCGTGTCCTTGAATATTCCTCCACACGTTTCAATAGCATGCTCCATCTTCGCACTCTCTGATAGACTTGCCCAAAGCTCATCCTGTGGGTTCATTGTTTACTTACCATTGGCCTTAAGAATGCCTCTACGACCCCCTGGGACTATCACGGCGAACACAGACACTGGTGGGGGGAGAGAGAGAGATTTCCGGCCCCTGCTCATTTTGCAAAGATAACCACATGGCCTTGAGAAATGTATTCGTAAAACTCACATCACATTTGTTGGGTTGGGGGGGGGCATAAATATGTCCCATCAGATTTGTTGGGTAGCAGTAAATTATAAATATGTCCCATCAGATTTGTTGGGTAGAGGGAAATTATAAATATGTCCCATCAGATTTGTTGGGTAGAGGGAAATTATAAATATGTCCAACTGATTTGTTGGGTAGCAGTAAATTATAAATATGTCCCATCAGATTTGTTGGGTAGAGGGAAATTATAAATATGTCCATCAGATTTGTTGGGTAGAGGGAAATTATAAATATGTCCCATCAGATTTGTTTAGGTAGAGGGAAATTATAAATATGTCACATCAGATTTGTTGGGTAGCGGGAAATTATAAATATGTCCCATCAGATTTGTTGGGTAGAGGGAATTTTCAAATATGTCATATAAGATTTGCTGGGTTGGGGGGGGGGGGGTGTCACCTTATTGCTTTCTCGTGCTTCTTCGTTTTAAAATAGAATTCCTCAAACTTAATCAAATATGTCATATAAGATTTGCTGGGTTGGGGGGGGGGGGTGTCACCTTATTGCTTTCTCGTGCATCTTCGTTTTAAAATAGAATTCCTCAAACTTAGTTATTCACATCACGTGATAATAAATACTTTATTAAGATAAATAGAAAACATTTCACTTACTTTCTAAAAAAAATCTTGAAACAACTTGTTCTTACAAGTCGAGCCGTGGGTAGCTGTCAGTCTGTCCATCAATAACCTCATAACAACTTGTTCTTACGGGTCGGGCAGTGGGTAACTGTCAGTCTTTCCATCAATTACCTTATAAAAGCTTGCTCTTACAACTCGAGCAGTGGCTAACGGTCAGTCTGTCCATCAAGAATCTATAACTAAAGATTCTACGAAGGGTATGCAACAGCAGAAGGAGTTTAGAGTACAGATATGTTGAACAGATTTTATTCTCAACCACAAATCATTGTCTGTTTACACGCTTACTCTCTGGCTCTATGGTTAGCGATAATGAAAATACATACACAAAAAGTACTTTTGTGGACGCCCTTTACCCCAGCATTGAGTGTCAGGACACGAGGCGACACGAGGTGACACGGGGTGACACGGGGTGACACGAGGTGACACATGAAATCTATAATTTCATTGGCATGCTCTATTCACATCCTGACCAAATGTCCTGAAACACGAAGACACATTAAAATAAAAGGTTTACTTCAGTTTGAAATTATCATCACCGAATGATCACACAAAAAAAACAAAAAAAACCCCGTAGAAGTTCATGAGTCAAAGCCATTCAATCTAAATATTTAAATATGAATGCTTGTTGCGTTAAAAATCCTAAAACAAGCCACGGTACCATTAACGTGAAAGAAATGTCATGAATCACATAACGAAGCACATACGTTACAGTAGTGCCAAGAGCTCCGCTTGGGTCCATTGACACATTTCAAGGTGGTGTGTGGGAACTTGGTGGGGCATTTTTGTCTGAGGTTATTTTGTGCAACCGAGCGCGTCGGAGAGAATGATAGTTCTGTAAATGGTTCATTGAACATGGTATCAATAGATCCACAAAAATCCAGTTTAACGAGTGTATACGTGCGTGGCTCATTGAATACTTGAGAAATAGTTTGGTCGGAATCAAACTGATGATTGAATATAAACAAGTACACATACGACTGGTCGAAAATAATACACATAATAATAGCAACCAGTGACGATGTAATAATCAGAACATTAAAGCTCTCAATGTTTTAACCTATTCACAAAAAAGTTTTTTTTTTAAAAAAAATCAAATGCCACGGGGCAAGAGTTCTTAAAATATAAAAAGTATAAAATTAAGTTAAAGTATAACCCTGAAAGAAACAATATGACAGCAGTATCAACATTTTTTTCTTCAAAATTTTAAAAGCAAATTGACTTGAGTTTACACCACGAATTAAAGCCATGGAGCAATTACTAGTATAACTAATGTATCAATTACTAGCATAACTAATGCATCAATTACTACTATGACTAAAGTATCAATTACTAGTATAACTAATGAATCAATGACTAGTATAGCTAATGTATCATTTACTAGTATAACTAATGAATCAATTACTAGTATAACTAATGTATCAATTACTAGTATAGCTAATGTATCATTTACTAGTATAACTAATGAATCAATTAATAGTATAACTAATGTATGAATTACTAGTATAGCTAATTTATCATTTACTAATATAACTAATTAATCAATTACTAGTATATATAATGTATCATTTACTAGTATAAATAATGAATCAATTACTAGTATAGCTAATGTATCATTTACTAGTATAACTAATGAACAATTACTAGTATAACTAATGTATCAATTACTAGTATAGCTAATGTATCATTTACTAGTATGATTAATGTATCAATTACTAGTATAACTAATGAATCAATTACTAGTATAACTAATGAATCAATTACTAGTATGACTAATGTATCAATTACTAGTATAACTAATGAATCAATTACTAGTATAACTAATGTATCAATTGGTAGTATAACTAATGAATCAATTACTAGTATGACTAATGAATCAATTACTAGTATAGCTAATGTATCATTTACTAGTATAACTAATGAATCAATTACTCATATTACTTATGCATCAATTACTAGTATAACTAATGAATCAATTACTAGTATAACTAATGAATCAATTACTAGTATGACTAATGTATCAATTACTAGTATAACTAATGTATCAATTACTAGTATAGCTAATGTATCATTTACTAGTATAACTAATGAATCAATTACTAGTATAGCTAATGTATCAATTACTAGTATAGCTAATGTATCAATTACTAGTATAGCTAATGCATCATTTACTAGTATGACTAATGTATGAATTACTAGTATAACTAATGAAACAATTACTAGTATGACTAATGTATCAATTACTAATGATGCTGGATCTCGATGACTTCCAGGATCCATTCCAAATCTGCTGATAGTATGACTTATTTATGTGAATAACAACACACACACACACACACACACACACACACACACACACACACACACACACACACACACACTCACACACACACTCACACACACAAACACACACACACACAACCAAATCTGCTCATAGTATGACATATTTATGTGAATAACAACACACACACACACACACACACACACACACACACACACACACACACACACACACACACACTTACAGACACACTCTAACACACAAACTCAAACACACACAACAGGTAATACGAAACGTTATTTATCTGGTAGAAAAGGCACCTGTGCCACGATTGCCATGTTATCTCCCCCATAGAGATTCAAGGAATATGTGATAAGCTGTGCAGCATACGGATTACATATGACGCCTGAGGGGAAGAAATTCAAACTGTGAATTGCCAAGCTCGAGATACCTAATTGTTTTATATTCACTATTTGTTAAATATTTACTTTGGTTATATATTTACTTTTTTAACAATTTGGTTTTATACTTACTATTTGTTATATATTTACTTTGGGTGTAACATAGGATGAGAAAGGGAGATATTCGAATGGGATGTTTGTGGTACAACATAGGATATGAGTAAGATTGTCCACAAATTTATGGATCGGTGGGATTATCGTCTGTATAAACTAACAAAACAATTATTCAACTTTAAATATACTCTTTACATCTTTAATAATATTTCATCAACTTGGGTGCACGGAAACTTAGATGAATAGGAACTAATCTGAAAGGAGTGATCTCGGTCGTTTGGAATGTTAGATTAAGATAGAAGGGTCGCATCCCCCCACCCCCACCCCCAGGGAAATATATTTTTTTTTATATTTATATAACACTTAGTCTATATGTTTATAAAATGGTTTATATAAAAATAAATAGTATTTCTTAGAATATGTCACAAATGACCAGGGCTGGCAGAGAAAGGAAACGATGGGCGCATGTTACACTAAATGAAGGAGTAGCTAACCTGGCGTCGGCAGAGTTTATGGTAGTACGGGGAAGACAAGATAGCTTGGGAGGCAGGTGGACACTAGGGGGATAGTGTGGGCAGCAGAAAGTTGCCTTTAATGAGGTAGCAATTCAAGGACCGTGGGACGCGTATCTAGTAGAGATTAGGTCAGAGGTGCAGCCCTCCTGTAACCCTCTCTCTCTCTCTCTCTCTCTCTCTCTCTCTCTCTCCCCGTCTCTCTCCACAAGGCACGTGCCTCAATCTTCCCATTTAGCCTATAAATTGTAGTGTATGGAAATGACCGAGTTCTCAGTATTATCCATAACGCTATGACAAGTAGGCCTACACTCAAGTTTAATCTGGCACTGGGCTCAGTTGAATTATGGGCGGTCTAAAAGAGGAATATGTAGATGCTTCAACTGTCATAGATTTTGAGTTTGTCTTGGTGATGGACGTAGCCATACTAAAGGGGATTACGAAAAAATAATTAGCAGATTCGACAAACGAGTTAATCAATTTACATAATTTGAAAGTGAAAAAAAAAGTAAACATTAAAAATTTTAGAATCAAATTAAGATTTAAACACACGGTGTTAAAACCATAAATTCCACCCCTCCCCGACTTGCCCACCACCAAAAAAAAAAAGTTATGCATAAAAAAATTAAACCCCGCATTTGAAAAAGTCTTTATAAACGTTTGCGTTATTTAATCTACCGTATCTGTAATAGTTTCATAAATTATAGCAGTGTTTTTAGAAAAGTTCTTAAAAATGATTCGTCCACATTTTTATGCGATACTAAAGAAGAACCCCTTATCAAGACATTTTCGCCAACATTTGTAGCCATCTCCTGGATGAAATCTGCGATAACTGTCCGTGTGACGTGCTTATCAATGTTTCCATGGGTACGTCCTTGAACTAGACAGAGACTAACAGGAAACAGGCGGCAACAGTGTTGTGGGGTGTGGGGAGAAGGGTGGGGGGGTGGGGTGAGCGGGAGCGGGGTAAAGATTGTGGTGGGAAAGCATTTCAATAAAAAAGAGGGAGGGGGTGGGTGGTTGGCATGAATGATACCTTGACCTGACTCAGTTGCACCGCTGCGCGTGCTGAGAGACTTCTCCAAACTTTATTTCGGCGGGGCCGGTCCGTACACTGTTGATTGTGAACGCGTCCTGTTCACCATGTTTAGGCGGCTATGTTGTTGGGCTGTGTTACTCCTGGAACTATTCATACCCGTCGTCGTCGTCGTCGTTGTTGTTGTCCCGCACGTCGTTGGCGCCGTAGAAGCGAGTACAAAACCAAGTGATGACATTGTGGCGTTCGACGCCGACGGAATCAGTCAAGTTATCGAGGCGACATTGAGTTGTCATGACAACCCTTCAGTGGCTGTGTCGGTCGTCAAAGATGGGAAGGTAAGTCATTTACTATTGTGTGCGTAGTATTGATAAGTAGAAGATTGGTTAATTTATCAAGAAGCTTGCTCCTGCATTTTTTCGCTCAGAAGTCTGGGGCTATTTCTCACAGTAATAAAAATTAACGCTTACAGTAAAAGCAGTTAGTTTTTCTTTAAAATGTTTATACTTTTAAAACCATAATTTTGTGTTCCATCAACAAAGTTACGTTTATGCAGTTGTTCTTGCGTCAAAAGTCCATTGAGTGTACGCTAAAAACGTTTAAATTAAAAAAAATAAATAAAAAATAAAAAATTCTATGGCTGCCTAAGTTCTATTTTCATAAATTCGTCGTAGAAACAAGTTTCTTCTGATATATTTTTTTTAACTTGAGCAACAACATCAAACACGCCATGTGAGGGCCGCACCCCCCCCCCAACCACCGGTCCACACCCCCAACCGCCGGTCCACACTCCCCAACCGCCGGTCCACCCCCCAACCGCCGGTCCACACCCCCCAACCGACGGTCCACACCCCCCCCCCCACACGGGAAACCATAAGTTGAAAAGCTAATAATTGTTAAATAAACGCAAAAGAAGAAAAACAAAGCCTCGTTTGGTAGGTGTGTGGGGTTGGGGGGGTGGGGGGGGGGAAGCCTATTCGTTACCCACTGTTTATAAACTTAATCATCGGGTGCGAATGTATGTTGTTTTTTTTTAAAGATTGGTTTTGGTCAATACTAACAAATGCTTATTTCTATGGTTTCCAACTCGATACAGAGCTAAAACTTTGTACAATGTTTGGTTTTAAAATGGAGGTTTTCGTGTAGAGTTTATGTAGTGAAATGTTTCAAGTGCTTTTTAAAACGGTGGTGCAGCCGAGTGTCGAACATAATTCTCTACATTAAGATAATATAGACCACTGCACTGAAGAAGCTAACGATATGCGCAAGATCCACTTTTCATCTTGGTCAAAGGATCGGAGGCTTTTTGACGTTCATTTCGATGAATAAATTTAGAGGCATCTTCTCTCTTCCTCCTCACCTCTCTCTCCCTTCCTCATGCCCCTCTCTTCCTTCCTCCCCATCTCTCCCCATCTCTCTTCCTTCCCTCTCTCTCCCTTCCTCTACTCCCCCCTCTCTCTCACTCCGTTTCGTCTCTTTACTTTTTTTTTCTTTCCATCTTTCTAAAACACTAAAAAACATTTGGAATAACTTGTGCCTCCGTTGTTCATAGTACGACCCAATGTGTGCAGTGGGTAGAGACGGTCTGTCTCGGTATGCGTGGTGAGCATGCCCGGGGCGCGGGGGGGGGGGGGTTTAAATACGCGGGCCGGGTCTGTGGTTTGCTGTTGAAACAAAACTGTATTACGCACTCGGCACTGAAACAGAGACGAATCACGGACTAAATGTGCTGGAGCCTACAAGCATTTGTTGGGGGCACCATTACCGGGTCTGCTGTATAAAATTGTCTGACAGTGCAGTTTTGTTTTAAAACAGTCCATTGGTTTTCTTATAAAAAATAGTTCACTTCATGATTTACCCTTTGTTTGTTGTTCGTCCGTCGAGGATCGATGATGACCATCGAGTCGTCCGGTGACTGATGACTTGAGCTAGTGACTTTTGTTTAAAGTGAGGAAGAGTTGCGCGGCGTCAACCTCACTCTCTCGTCCGAGTCCACCATATCCAGTGGCAAGACTCTACGTCAAGACGACCAGGGATGGGTTCGGTTGCTGGAATTGTCATTGAATGCGCCTTACGGGACTCCAACTCCCTGTTGGAATTCAGAGTTTCCTTCTCTTAGATGAGTTGCCGACCAAGGTTAACGAGTCTCATTACCCTAAAATTTGGAGTTAGGCCTAAACACTTCATTTTATGCTACAACTTTTACTACGCCTAAATACTCCATGATATCCTTTGTTATATCCTGCTCATTCATTTGTCTCAGAAATGTATCAATTGGTGGAATTCAACCGGTAAGAACCCATCTGGAAGAACCTTTACCAAATTTAAAACAATATTTTTATAAACAAATTTTTTTTTTTTTTACATATTTTTTTTCTTTATTGTTAAAAAATTAAGTTAAATATCCTATATAACAGTTTATTTGTCTTTTACAGTTTTGCTCTTATTTAATCATTTGTCATCAATATTTCAAACCTTTTATTAAAAGTAACTTACTTAAGTTTTATCTATTGGTGTATCGTTGTTAGTCAAACATGAAATAATAAAATACGTTTTGGTATATCATTTCAAAAAAAAAAAAAGAGTTTTTAAAGCGGTAATAAGGATAGCAAACCGGTTTGTTAAATGACTTGAGTCCCACCATTGAGTAGGCCTATATCCGTTAAAGGCATTTAAAGTGATATCAGTCAACCCCAAATTATTTCATCCCAGGTCCTTCTGTCCAAAGGTTTTGGAACATTTGGTTTGGACGACAAAAAGCAAGTGACGAGTTCCTCTGTGTTTGGGATAGCATCAGTGTCTAAACTGTTCTCCGCCACTCTGCTGGTCAAACTGCTTTACGAGAAAACAAAGTGAGGTCATTTTCTTCATTCTTTTTTTTGTTTGTTTTGTTTTAATATTTCATATGTTAACAATCCTACAATCTAAATAGTAGATGTTTTCCAGACAGAATACTACACACCCCACAGGTTTACTAAGTTGATATGCTCTCGTGTCCGAATTTACCTTATATGCTTCAAGAATGTTTGTATGAAGTATGGGAATCTTCTACGTGTGGTAAACTAAATGAAATTCAAACATGCGCTAAATGCTCACATAGTGATGTTAATTTTGTCGAATCCCCCCCCCCCTTTTTTTTTTTACTAAATTACGTCACACTTGAACACTTTAAAAAATTTTTTTAAAAATCTACAACTAATTAACATTCGATCTCAAACAATTTTCAAGATTACAATTAGACAGTAATAAGTGACATTTTCTGTCAGAATGCATCTAGCACAACAGAAAGTTAATCATCATTTTCAATTTAAGCTTTCGTATGTTTGATTAAAGGATGTAAATATTTGACGTCACATAAGATCTAGCCTCTTCCTCCCCCCTTCTTCCGGGCGTGACGTACCTTATGGACGGCCCTTAAAATGATTTACAATGATTTCCTAACAGTTTGATCGTAATTGTAATTGTTCTTCCCACACAAGACATTTGACTCTTACTGTTTGCTCTATTTATAAACATAAACATGTTGTACTTCTGGCCCAGCCTCACAGTGGATTCGCCAGTCAAACAGCTTCTGGGGAAGTCGTTCAGCATGCCTGACCCTATCCGCACGGCCCAGACAACCTTCACAGACTTATTGGCTCATAAAGTGGGCATACCAGACTACAATCGTCTAAGATTTGATGCAAACCTCACAAGAGAAGCTCTGTTAAGGTAAGCTTATAATATTCATCACAGGGTTTTAAATTAAAAAAAAAATGTTTGAAACAAAATTATAGAAAAATTTGGGTGTTCACCAATGCTGTGAAAGCTGTCATCAATTTTTTTAAAATGTAACTTTACAATGGCTTCTCCTTCATATTGCTAAAACTTCTAATATGTGTACAGATATAAAGTAGGCAAAGAATGGAGTGTGGATGTTGAGAGACTGGGCATCCACTGGTAGCCAAACATATAGAGAGTGATAACTGACTGGTGGGTTGATTTACGGAGACAAAGAAATGATTAGTGAGACAAAGAAATGATTGGTGGATTGATTAGGGAGACAAGAAATGATTTGTAGGTGAAAAGGGGGGAGAGAGGAAATTGTTTGATGGATGGATGCAGGGAGACTAAGAAATGATGATTGGATAGGGAGAATAGGCTAAACTCGATTTATTATAATAGGGAGATTGTGAAATTATTGCTGAGGGGAGTCAGAGGTACTACACAATGAATTACATCGTAGAGGACAATAAAACAATGCAAAGTTTGGAAAAACCTCAGAATAAATCTCATAATTTATATTTTTTCCAAATGAAATTTCTAGACGCCTGCACTTTCTAAAAACCAATGAGCAGTTCCGTGTGAAATATTACTACAGCAACATCATGTACGGGTTAGTGAGCCGAATCACAGAGATTATTGGTGGCAAGACTTGGGAGGAACTGGTAGATGAGCATCTTTACAAGCCATTGGGGATGAACAGCTCGACTTTTGCTTCAGTGGCGAACTTTGATGCAGAAGACATGGTGACTCCTTACGCGCAAGTGGAGGACCAGTTAATTCCAGTTGATCCTGAATTCTCTAGGTCTTTTTTCATTTTATGTTAATTGTTAGATATGTGATTATCCTCAAATATAATGTGCCTGATTGATATGAATTAACATGAAACTTCAATTTTATTCATAGCCTATTTAAGTATACTTTGGCAAATATTGAATTATTATTAAAGATTCATATCAGAATTTACCAAAACAAGAGAAAACAAATCCAAACTATTTTGTGAGACTCACTGTCAAAAATATTTTTATCTATTTCAAGTAAACTTACTGAATCATATGAAAGCAAACTTAAATTTTGCATAAATTTCCCACCACCCCAAAGAGCATAGGGACTTTCCTTAAACTACCTGGACAGTATGTTTTATCACTGCTTGCGTGCAGCAGTTCTTGTCCCATTTCAGACAACAAGAATCATTCATGTTTTATTTACATGTTACAATGTCTTTAAACTCAAAGCTACTGAATAGTGTTCAATTTTCCCAGAATTCACTGTTTAATTTTGATTACTTTCTTTTAATTTCACTTAAAACCCAGGAGGTGGGCTCAGTTATCTGGTTCTGGTTCAATTATGACGAGCGCCGATGATATGGCCAGATGGATGAACTTTCACTTGTTTGATGGCAAAGACGCACAAGGGAACCAGGTGGTCAAGGCAGAACACATTGCCGAGGTTTACAAAGGAAGATTCTTTGTTGGACAAGAGAAAGAAAAAGAAACAAAGTTATCGAAATTTCCTGTCACATGCACTGATGAGATTTATGCCTTCGGAATTAGAAGAGGATTCTATCGAGGTATTTTAGATGATTTAGTTTTTAACTTTTTTGCTCCTGTAGCCGAAACAACTCTCTTATGGATATGAAATATTTCACTTTAGTATGCAGAAATTGGAAATGATGAAGACTCTTACTTTTGTTCATATGGAAGTATTAAAAATTTGGTAGATACTTAAAGAGAAAATAGAAAAAAATGTGAGAACAGTACCTTATATCTCAGTTTTTATTAGACAGCTTTTTTACGCAAGGAGCCCTTTTAAAGAATGAATTTCCATGGGGAGCCCTTATGTCTTGAAAGTTATAGCATCTAGGATTTTTCTGAAGTTGCCGGGAGCCCCTGAGAAGTGCAAGTGGAGCCCTTACGGGTGAACACAGACTGGGAACCACAGATTTAAGATTTCAATGAGTTTCTGACATATTTCTTTTTATCTCTCTACTATCAAACTTTAGATTTTTATTTTAAAGAGTTTTGGATAGACATAAATACTAAAATAACAATCCGGATTTATCATAAAAACTTTCAAAGTAAACAGATCTGAACCACTCTAGTCAACAGCTGGGATTATTGTGCCAATAGGAGAGTGAACGTGTTTTATGAAAGCTACTAAGCCAAGCAAAAATAACTAAGGCTCTAAAGAAAGACTCCATCATGTCTACGGGTAGTGACAAAAAATGTCCTCTGGGACACAAAATTTAAGGGAAGCAAGGACATAGGTAAGGAGTTTCAGGGTGGGTGCTGTCCCCAAAGCCAGCCACATATTTTTCTTTATATGTATATTTTCTGCCAACTACGGAGTTGTTGGTTTGTTGTGATGTTATTTTGTGGAAGAGTTGCAAAAAATATTGAGCAGTCCGGGCAGCACTAACCCTATCTCAGCCACTGAAGGGAAGCTAAAATTGTCAATGCAAGCCGTACACCCCTCTAAATCAAATGTGAAACTTCCCGAAATAATAAATGGTCCTATCAAAATTATTATTTTTTTTTAAAAACATAAACTTTTCTCTTACATTTTGAGTGGGTCCAGTTCAGGGCAATGTTGTAAAGCAATTATCAGATATGGTAGAATGGTCTAAAAAAGAAAAAAAACAGTAAAAGTATCAAGAAAAATTATTAATTTAATTCAATATATAAAAAAAAAAGAATAATTTGCTTTCTGTTGGCTGAAGGAAATTAACTAATATCTACACTGCAAAGGAACACAATGGCTCTAAAGTTCCTGTTGTTCTAAAATTTCTTTAGAATAGTAAGCTTTAATAGTATAAATAATGCAAGCTTATAGGCTTTAACCAGAGCTTCATTTCCTCTTTGACTTATAAGATAGTTTTATTGAGCTAATAAATGGATTTTTTAAATTACATTGCACATATTGGGCTGCCCCAGTGATTACCAAATCTAAATGATCACTAATTAAGTCTTTATTGTCACTAAAGGATTTCATTATATGATGTATGATGGTAAATTCTTACAGACTGGGGACAAAATAATTTTTAGATCTTTTGGTCCTAACTTTGAGGGAAAGAATTTTCCCGATCAAGCGTATCTTAGGTATCTATGATGAAGAGGTTGGGATGTATCATCCAAAATTTTGTTTGTAGTTTTACTAAAGCATTTTTTTTAAACAGTTCTTCAAGTGAAGGAAGTTTCCTTTGTGTGATATTAGTTTATTGATTAGTGTATTAAATATGAGTTTAACTTTAGACAATGCATTCTCACACCAGCAGGTAATACTGAAGTTTAGCAAACACTGGCGTCTTATTTTAAAAATGCTGTATTTTCTAAATTAAATGTATTAAATTTCTTCCTCTAAAATGTCTTGAACACATGATTAACTAATGTCTCCCACATAATTCCCTAATATCTCCCTGTTGATTCACTAATGTCTCCCACAGGTTACGAGCGACTAGTTCACACCGGTTCTACAATGGGTTACAGAGCCTACATGGCGCTCCTGCCAGAGCCTAAAATTGGTGTTTTCATTGTGATGACTGGAAAGGATGACGCATACGTTTACCGTCATCCACTCCACATGTACCTGATGGATAGAGCCCTGGGTGTGCAATCATGGCTCAACAGTTCAACCCTCTGTACATACCCTGAACCTTGGGAGAAGCGTTCTGCAGTATCCACTCCAAAACTAAATCCGAATGTTACATTACAGTATGAAACTAATCAGTATGAGGTATGAAGATTTAAAATGGTTATCATTTTATGATTGGTTTGTAAAATAACAAGAACAAGGTGTTATTACGGATGTTTTATAATTGTATTTACTGTGATGATAAGATCATACTTTTTAATGGTAGAGAGTGGGGGGGGGGGGGACTGAATGTTTTTAGGCTGAATATATTATAAAAAAAGATAAGATCATACTTTTTAATGGTAGAGAGTGGGGGGGGGGGGACTGAATGCTTTTAGGCTGAATATATTATAAAAAAACATTGAGCTTATGCCATCTGCAGCTGCAATCAAATTTGGTTTATAAATTGTTTATTTCACAATTACTTATAATCAGGAACAATGGTCATAAAAGAAGTAGCATCAAATTCAGTTTAAAATCCCTCGTTAAAAGAAAAACTGGACCACGATAGAATGAATATTTTACATTTGAACATGTGAATCAATCTTGAACCGGGTGAAATTGGTCGCAAGGCATAATTTAAATTTAGCTACCTTGTAACTATAAAATTTTGACAAACCCACACTTATTCATAAATCTAAATAGGCTACAAGCAGTTTTCAATGATCTCCCAAAATAGAAACAATATCTTACCTAAGTGTTGTGAAATCAAAAACAGTATCTACATTTTATATATTCCTTGTTTAAATTTAGTGTAAACTAAATGCTTTAATATGACTTGAGCAAGGAAAGATATTTCACAAAAACTCTCAAAATTTTGGCTTTAAAATCAAGTTCTGTGAATTTAAAATCAAATAACCTAAAAAAAAATTTAATGCAAAGTTGTTTAAGCATTCAAGTAACTATCAAACATATTCATGCATTATTTTGTTTTACTATTAGTGTCGTGGTTCAAAAATAAATTTGAAGAAAATTTTAACGTTGAAAGGAAAAAAGATTCGACTAAATTTCCGTTCGATCAAATTTCCGTCGATCAATTTTCCGTCAATGAAATTTCTTTCAAAAAATTTTCCAGATACCCTTGTAAACAGATTTCAGTTTGAGATAAACTTGCTTAAAAGATTTTTGTTTTTTGTGGTTATTACAATGATTGAATTTGATCATTGAAAAATGATGTTGATTTGCTACTTGTAATTTTATTTACAAATATTTTGCTTTCAGGGTTTATACTACAATGAAATCTTTGGTTTTATGACTGTCAGCTACAAGAAGACTGATCAGGCACTTTTCTTGACTTATGGCTGGGGTCAATGGAGACTGTATTCTATCTCTACCGGGACAACCGAGACATTTTATGCAAAGGGACACGGTATTAACAACGTGTTTGATATCACCCCCATCTACTTTGTGCCTGCAGATAACAAGACAATTGTAGCAATCAAGGCTACAGGTTTGATGGCTTCCATTCCACCTAAATTTTCTAAAGTCAACAATGAGAAAGAGATTGCTAAAAATGGCATAGCTGTAATAATACTTTCAAAGACTAGCATCTTCGTCCCTGTGGCAGTTTTAACTTTTAATTTTTTTCTTTTTATGAATATGATTTGGATAATCGAATGTTAATACTTAAACTGCAAATGTTAAAGAAAAATGTTATTTCTAAGTTTATTAGATCGGCTCTCAGAGTTGGTTTTTTGTGTTGTTTTCTAAATACACCTTATTTTGTCACAGTGATTTCAACATGCCTGATATAAATTGGCCTGCTCAAAATATAAACGGTCAAGAATTTCAATAACTCCTAATTAGATGGACATCAGTGAGTTAAGCATGTGTAATAAGTTTCATGTTTTTATCATGTTTCTATTTGTTATAATTAAAGTGTTTTGAATTTTAAAAAGGCTTTTGGATTTGATTGTGGGACATTTTAAATCACCTATGTGGATACCGTTGATGGTGATAGGGCAGTTGGGACAGAAAATGTTTTAGTGACATCCAATATAAGAGCCTGTTGAAGCTTTACATGGAATGAAGGTGTGGTGACAGGAGGTGTAATGGCAGAAGGTGTAATGGCAGAAGGTGTGCTGACAGAAGGTGTGGTAACAGAAGCTGTGGAGACAGAAGATGTGGTGACAGAAGGTGTGGAGACAGAAGGTGTGGTGGCAGAAGGTGTGGAGACAGAAGATGTGGTGACAGAAGGTGTGGAGATGGAAGGTGTGGTGGCAGAAGGTGTTGTGACAGAAGGTGTGATAGCAGAAGGTGTGCTGACAGAAGGTGTGGTAACAGAAGCTGTGGAGACAGAAGATGTGGTGACAGAAGGTGTGGTGGCAGAAGGTGTAATGGCAGAAGGTGTGGTGACAGAAGGTGTGGTGGCAGAAGGTGTGGAGACGGAAGGTGTGGTGACAAAAGGTGTGGTGGCAGAAGGTGTGGTTGCAGAAGCATCCTTGGCTGATTTAGCTTGTAGGATGTGAGACAAGGGTGACAGAGTTGCTATGGATGGCTGACAGTCTGCTTGGGGTGAGGTAAGAACAATTTTTTCAGATGGTCCTAACTGTTAACATTTGGGATAAGGGATATTTTAGAGTTCGAGAATTTAAAAAGTAGATTTTTTCTTAAAGTTGGTGAGGATGAGCGTTTTAGAGTATGGGGTAAGAGATGTTGGGAAGAGGGAATAAATATGGGATAAAGGATGGGCTAGAGATCGACTCTTAAGTCAACAGCCAACTTAGAGCATCGTAAAGTTGGCTTTTTACTAAACCTAGTGAGTTGTACAAACATTTCGATTTCATTTCTTTATTTGAATATTTGTATTACCATGTACATAGTTGGTTAAACATTTATGTTTTAATGTAGGTATGGTCATTCTGATTAGAATGAATTTAGTTAATTCATCATAGGATACGTGTCGGCGATTTTGAGTTTTGATTATCTAGACTTCATCCCATCTTATGGATAGTGATGTGGCCACTGGATAGTTATTAGCCATTATGTTATCCAGTACAGTTACTTGGATCTATCATATTAATCCATACTGTATATTATTAAGTCATTGTATAATTATGTATGAAAAGAATCATTGTCACGTGTCGACGCTAGCCACCCATGCTTGCGCCGGTCATGTTGAAGACAAATAAGAACATCGACAATGGATATTAATATTATAAAACGTATGTCTCCTTTGACACCTTGATCTGAATTCGTTGCCGCTGAATAGGGGATTTGTAAGCTCGAGAATATTAGAAAAGTTGCTCCCTTCTTTTCTTTGATCATCATTCACATATAGCCTGGTTGTTAGATCGCCGTATTACTACAGTACAGTCAACCGCACCTTAGCAGCTGAATTGAGGAATCGGTGTACTGAGGCATGAGTCTTCGAACCCCGCCCAGGAGCCACCTCTGGAAGACCAATTCATCGCCTGCAACCAAAGGACCGCGTGCTGATGGACTTTACTCCCAAATAGAAGTCTTACATACACCCACCACAGCGTACTGGGGAAGAGGTATCCCAGAAGGTACAGTTGTGACTGGTATCATCCACCTGCGTGAACGCCCTGAAAAGTGTTCAGTCCTGAAAAGCCACGAGGTACACAGGATGAAGAGTCAACTTCCCCAGTGAATGGATCTCTGTAGTGTACTGCCGTAAAATCTACCTGCGTGAACGCCTTGAAAAGCCACGAGGTAAAGAATTAAATAATTCACTTCCACTTTTGAAGTAATTCTATAGCATCGCATTGCTGTTTAGTTCCCTTGCGTGAACGCCCCAAGAAGCCACGGACAGGACTGGAGAATCCACTTCTACGTTAAAGAGATCTCACTATTGTGCAAGATCTAACCAGATCATCAGAGCTGCTGCATGGACTGCCGCTCTGTTAGCCCACTTACATGAACACCCTGAAAAGCTACGGAGTGAAGAATCGGAGGAGCCACCTCCACATACTACTAGTGACTGATCAAGTCAGATGATGAAGCCAATTGATCAGCACGAGTGACTGATACGTTAAGTGTGAAAGGTCTGAGTATATACGATTGAGATACAAAGCAAAGCAACCTTTATGATGATACATAAGCTATACAGGAGGCAATTTTTCATAATAAACTAGAACTTAGATAAATACCTTTGCAAAGTTGTTTTGCATATACTTCATTATTATGCCATATACTTGTAAATAAATAAGTTATTTCATTTACTAAATGGTGTTATAAAGTATTTGGTAGTTAAGGTAAAATGAGTATGTTATTATGTCCCTTGGTGTGTGAAATCGACATAACCTAATACCCCTAAACACAAACAGGTGTGACACTCATCAGAGAGTTGTTCCAACATCCCTAATATAAAAGTCATTTCACCACACCCCAACCATAAAATCATTTTCATTGTTACTTCACAAATATGAGTTTTTCGATGGTCTTATGCGACCCCTGTGTAAGGGTCATCCGACCCCCAAAGGGCTCGCGACCCATAGGTGGAAAACCGCTGCTCTAAGTGGCCACTCTCATTTCCGGTAAAAATGACGGGCGTTTTCAAAATAATTAAAAATTTATATTTCACAAATTTAACAGATTTTTCACAAATTACTTGGGACCTACGACGACGAAATAAGAAAAGCCATGGCTTCAAATAGTTTAAATTTGTTCCACTTCACAACTTTGGTCACCTTAAAATATACATCCGACACCCCCCCCCCCCAAAAAAAAAATCCATTTTTGTTTTCTTCCAGTAGCCTTTAACTTACCCCGGGCACAGAATTTTTCACAAATTACTTGGGACCTACGACGACGAAATAAGAAAAGCCATGGCTTCAAATAGTTTAAATTTGTTCCACTTCACAACTTTGGTCACCTTAAAATATACATCCGACCCCCCCCCCCCCCCAAAAAAAAAATCCATTTTTGTTTTCTTCCAGTAGCCTTTAACTTACCCCGGGCACAGATCGATTTCTTAACCAAAACACTTCAAAGATAGTGCAAAGTCTGTCCCGTGAGAATCTTGCAAGGGTTTCTGCATGTGAGAAAACATTGTGTTTGACCCTGCGAATAGCACATTATGTCATGCCACTCTGGAAAGGAGTTACGTTTTGAAAAGGGTTGCTTTGCTAATGCAGTCTCCCCACAGCGCTGCGTGTAACTAAAATCATAATGAAACTGCATGTTTTAAAAAAAAATTTGCTATGAGGCCGAGGCTTGTGAATGAACCGTGGATATCGTGTTTACGTTTCACCAACGTATAGTGATAGCAAGACGGCTGAAATTACGACCATCCATATAATATACATGTACTGGTATTTTTGTTTGAATGTTCATAACAGATTCGTGAGCAGCTGTAGGCTACATCATGGCTAAATAGTGGCTACATTATAGCTACATCATGGCTACATAGTGACTACATCATGGCTAAAGCATAACTATATCATGAATACATCTTAGCTATATCATGGTTACATCATGGTTACATCATGGCTACAGCATAACTACATCATGGGTACATTATGGCTACATCATAGCTACACAATGGTTACACCATGACTACACTATGGCTACTCCATGGCTGCATCATGGCTGCGTCATAGCTAAACATTTAGATGTACATGCAAAATGTAAATCAACAGCGCGAAGAATGTTTAAATACAATAGAATACTGCTTGGTATTGATGATTGATATGAGGTTAATCATACAGGTTAAGTATAGGTAAATGTATGAACATTATATTTGTTTTCTCATGTCTACTTGTGTTCAATGTAAATGTGTCTCCTTATGTTCAATGTAAATGTGTCTCCTTATGTTCAATGTAAATGTGTCTACTTATGTTCAATGTAAATGTGTCTTCTCATGTTCAATGTAAATGTGTCTTCTTATGTTCAATGTAAATGTGTCTTCTTATGTTCAATGTAAATGTGTCTTCTTATTTTCAATGTAAATGTGTCTTCTTATGTTAAATGTAAATGTGTCTTCTTATGTTCAATGTAAATGTGTCTTCTTATGTTCAATGTAAATGTGTCTCCTTATGTTCAATGTAAATGTGTCTTCTCATGTTCAATGTAAATGTGTCTTCTTATGTTCAATGTAAATGTGTCTTCTTATGTTCAATGTAAATGTGTCTCCTTATGTTCAATGTAAATGTGTCTTCTTATGTTCAATGTAAATGTGTCTCCTTATGTTCAATGTAAATGTGTCTTTTTATGTTCAATGTAAATGTGTTTTCTTATGTTCAATGTAAATGTGTCTTCTTATGTTCAATGTAAATGTGTCTTCTTATGTTCAATGTAAATGTGTCTCCTTATGTTCAATGTAAATGTGTCTCCTTATGTTCAATGTAAATGTGTCTTCTTATGTTCAATGTAAATGTGTCTTCTTATGTTCAATGTAAATGTGTCTTCTTATGATCAATTTGCTTACGTCTTCTTATGTTCAATGTAAATGTGTCTTCTTCTTTCACACTACTGGCTGAACCTGGGAAAAGCACAATCACTGCAAATAGCACCACTTCTCATGGTCCCAAGAGTTGGTGCTAAGCGTTGGTTTCACTGTAATTGTCAAACGTGTTTGGGAGCCGCAGGGCGCAAGTCGGTCTGATCTTGTCTTAACGCAGTTTAGCGGCTGATGACCATGAGTTTAAAGGCCGGCAAGAACGTGTTCAAGTTAAAATACTTCAAACATTCGTCCCATAATGTGTATTTAAATTTAACAAAGTAAACATAAAAAATACTTTTATTAATATTATAAATGAACATACTCATTTAGCGGTAAAATATGTGTTTTTAATTAAGATGAAAAAAAGAGAAGATTTAGGCCTATTAAAACTCAATCTACTTCTGGGAATTGATTACCACGCACGATATCGTCTAGCGGTTACAAGACAACACAAGATCATATTTACATCATTACCACATCTCAAGACCAAGCAAATGTTCTTTTTTTTTTGTTGTTTGTTTGTCGCGGTGTACGTAGTCCTAGGTCCATTGTTCTGCTAGGTAAACCGCCGTGGTGCACGAAGGCTTAGGTCCTTTGCATTGTTTTGAAACACTCTATTTTCACGGAGTTTATAGAGACATTTTTTTTTTGTAATAGTTTCCGATTTGAAATTCTACTGCACTGTTTACAAAATTTTAAAACAAAATATTCATTTCATTTTGAAAGATTTACCCCAACCACCTCCCCGCCATTTTTTTGGTTCATAACAGCATTACTAAATCTTAGCACCTTAGCGTTCTGTCATCCAGATATCCGAATATTTGAATGCTTTTCTCAAACCAAATTATAGACTAGCAATTTTTTTTTTAACGGCATCCGTCCGACACAATATGACGATGGTGGAGACTTTGCAGAACGATATTGCAAGGCCTTGGATCCTAGACAGCAAATCACCTCTCTCCACACACCCGGATAACCCAAGGGAACACCACATGTGGATGATACAGCTTGGCAACAGAGGCGTCGCAGGAGTTGGAATGCTTCATTGTATTAATGTATACGCCTACAGGACTCCTATAGCATATAGCATATTTTAAATACCACAATAATATGTTTTATAAAATTTTGATATACAAAATAGTCTCTCTGGTGAAACGTGTGTGTACGCAATCAATACAATTTTAAAATTATTATTATTATTTTATTTTATTTTTTTTTTGGGGGGGGGGGGGGGAAAAAATAAAATTAAAAAGTTGGGGGGAGGGGTGAGAGAGTGTCAGCCACGTGACAATTGATCTTTTGCTTCAGTAATTAAAATTTCTGGATACCGGTATTCCCAGAGATATTCCGAAAAATTTAAGACCCAAACAAAAATATCGATTCATGAAACCATATTACGTCATAGAAATAATTAAAACGTCACTAATAATTGTGTTCTCTGCAATGGGAATTACAAGGAAAATATGGGTGGTTAGTACCTTGACATGGCACGTCGCTTTTAAATTGTTTTAGCTGGGCTTGCCATCCGTGTGGTCTCAGTAACTTTTCAAGTTTCAATCAGGAGTCGAAGTGAGCCGGGCCCGTTGAACCATGTTTCGGCCAAAGTGGTTGCTTTCTGCGTTATTGCTGGGCGTATTCATCCCCATCATCGTCGTCTCGCAAATCGTTGGTCCTCCGGAATCTAACACGGATGAAAGCAGTAACACTGCGGCGTTCGATGCTGACGAAATCGGTAAAGTTATTGAGACCACAATGGAGTGTCACGAGAACCCGGCGCTAGCCGTGTCGGTCGTGAAAGATGGGAAAGTAAGTCATTCATTGTCTTATCGTAAATTTAGTTAATCTTATTGTCGCTCTATTTGGCAGTCGACTTGTACCTGTCACGTTCTACAGCGAATACTCCGAAGGCCTCTAGAAAATGGCTGCAGAATTAAACCATTTTCTGTTGGTCATTCTTTCAAAGTAATTATGCGTCTATTAGTAATTACTTTTGTGTCATTCGTATCTTATTACACTATGTATTGGCTGCCGTAGCCCGTATTCGGCTTTCTAAAATAATAGGGCGTATTTGTCACGCCGGATTTACACATTTCTGCGCCCTAGACCTTACGCATAATTTTGTGCGTCGACCCCCCCCCCCCTTTCCCCCCAAACTCAAAAAGTTTATTCAAGCTTTCTAAAATAATAGGGCGGATTTGTCACGCCGGATTTACACATTTCTGCGCCCTAGACCTTCCTCATAATTTTGTGCGTCGACCCCCCCCCCCTTTCCCCCCAAACTCAAAAAGTTTATTCATAATTTAAAATATTAATAGTTTATTGTGAAGACATATTCACTTTATACAATCTTTAGCGTCTGTGAAACACGTCGCCTTTTTAATTAAAATCTTCCCTACTACAGCACTTTATAAATGGCCTTTTCAAAATAATACTTAACAATTTGTCAATATTTTTTTGTTATTTCTTTTGTAAATACGCCCCCTGAGTGATGCGCCCTAAGCCATGATGTAGGTTGGACGTATGGGAAGTCCGGCATTGTGTACATGGTTTCAATGACAAGTACTTATGGAGAAAAGGAATCATGAAACTATTCAAAACTCCGTATTAATTTATTTTGTTCAAATCATTATTGTCAAAAAAAAAGCATTGGGGCAAAGTATTTCGCAACCCAACCATCACGAAAGTTGTTCATTTAGGACCTGACCAAACAATGAAAGAAACTCCAAATCTAAGATTAAGGAAATGTGGAGCTGTTTGCTTTTTCCGTCGGTCAAAATGCATCTGAAAAACTGCACAATTCTTTCTGACAAACATTTATCATACTTCTTCTTTCTAAATTACTTACGGTTGCGGAAGAAACAGGTTAGATCTACTCTCTGCATAGTCTGAGCAAGGAGACTCTTAAAATAAGGGGGAGACATGGGCGCCCGCAGGGGAGGGCAACGGGGGGCACTTGCCCCACCCCCTGGATTGATTGGATCGAACAATTTTAGACAAAAATAGACACAAAATATATTAAAGTAAATAGAAAATAAAGAGAACGTAACTAAGCTGATGTCCTGTCCGTTCGTTCACCATACAAATACGCTACAGTAAATTAAAACTACATTAAAACATTACTAAAAAAATTGTGCCCCCCCCCCTGGAAAGTTAATCGATTTTTTTTGCCCCCCCCCCCAAGAAAGTTTTCTGCGGGCGCCCAGGGGGGGGGGGAGAGAGACTGCAATCAGGCTAGAATAATGTAAAAAGGCCAAAAAAACTACCATAAAACATTAATAAAAAAATTGGGCCCCCCCCCCTGGAAAGTTAATCGATTTTTTTTGCCCCCCCCCCCAAGAAAGTTTTCTGCGGGCGCCCAGGGGGGGGGGGAGAGAGACTGCAATCAGGCTAGAATAATGTAAAAAGGCCAAACAAAGTATGGGAAATAAAGGGACGCAACAAAACAGCATTTGTTGAGTCATTTTTCTTAATTGAAAAAACATTGAACTTATTTTTATCAATCCCATATGTCGCTTAAATTTTAATTTTTTAAATTTTTTTTTGCCTTTGACTTAATCATAAATGTGTTTTTAGCCCCTCTGTAAGATCATGGACTGTATGATTATAGATAAACATGGGTCTGGTTGAACAATACAAAAAGAAAAAAAGTTGTTACATGTAAGTTTGATAAGAAAATTTTCAATGTGTTCATGAAACTATACATGTTCAAATGTATTGACATTTTATATTTTGCTAATTGCTCAAATATTTAATATAATATCATATTCCGTATAGCGTTTTTTTTTTTTTTAAATTTCAAGATTCTGATGTCTAGAGGGTTTGGAACATTTGGTTTGGACAACCCCAAGAAGGTCGAAAGCACATCTGTATTCGGGGTAGCCTCTCTCACAAAATTATTTTCTGCCACGCTGCTTATCAAAATGCTTTATGAGAAAACAAAGTGAGTTCATCTGGGGTGTGCAGTGTTCTACACCAGTACATGTACAGACGTGTGTTTGTGATTAGTAACTATTTCATACCCCATACCCCCCTTGTTCATTCATCATTGCTTTATACCCCAAACAATTAGTTACTATAGATAAGTGATATAATATTCACTTTTATATTTACGTATGGAAGATAATAACGTAAACAACTAGACTTTTTTTTTTCAAGATATTTTTCATATACTTTTCGTATGCTATTTTTCAGTCCCTTGCTACGTACGCCTTTGTAGACAATGTAAATTTGTTAAATCCACTATCGTTACGTAAACTATGTCAATGACGGATATGACTTCGGATCATTATGGGTCATTGCGTACATTAGCGTGTTTTAAAAGTTACTTTATCGATTCCTTTGCGCTGTTTTACAGTTATTCAGTTACAATGTCAAGAAATGTTTCTAGCCTTCTTAAGTGTATTCTATTTTAATTAAAATGTGTATATAAACAAATTTTTTTTTTTTTTAATTTCTGGCCCAGCCTCACGGTGGATTCCCCTGTGAGACTGCTTCTTGGGAAGTCGTTCAACATGTCTGACCCTCTCCGTACGGCAGAGACAACATTCACAGACTTATTGGCTCATAAAGTCGGCATACCAGACTACAACAGTCTGAGATTTGACCCGAAATTTACAAGAGACACTCTTTTAGAGTAAGTTTGTTGTAAACGTAGGATGCGCAGTTAAATATTTTTTGAAGGTATAAACAAGCTGGACTGTGGTATCAGAGGAATCATTTCACCTTACAGATATAAAAACCTTAATTTAAAAAAAAAAAAAAAAAGAGAATGTGATTCATTTTGTCAAGTTCCAAGTCAATGACGTCAAGGGGGGGGGGGGGGATTTAGTTAATGTACCCCACCAATTCGAATCATTGGCCATTGTCTCATTAGGCGTGAGTGAACAAAGGCTTTGCTAGTGACTTGTGGGTGGAAATATGTGACTACACATTAGTTAATAAAACTACCAATGATAGGTGGGCTTAGAATAGGAAATGATTTGTGAGTGAAGATTGTGCACTAAGTGAAAGCCGGATTAATGAATTGCGGGTAGATATTAAGCAGTGGGTGGTGTGTGGAGAATGAGTGGTGTGTGGAGAATCAGTGGTGTGTGGAGAATCAGTGGTGTGTGGAGAATCAGTGGTGTGTGGATATAGTGCATTGATTGAGGTGGGGGCGTAGCAACTGAGCAATGAGTTACAAACACTGTTACCATTGTGACCAGTTTCATGCACATGAATTCTCTAACTATATCCGCCCCATCAATTCCTTAGACGCCTTGGACTCTTGCAAACCAACCAGCAGTTCCGGGTCAAGTACTATTACAGCAACATCATGTACGGATTGGTCAGCTACATCACAGAGGTCATCGGTGGCAAGGCTTGGGAAAAACTTGTCGATGAACACCTTTATCAGCCGCTGGGTATGAAGAGCTCGACTTTTGCTTCAGTGGCAAACTTTGAACAAAAAGATATGGTGGTCCCATATGCTGATGTTTTGGGAAAGTTAGAGCGAGTCAATCCTGAATTTTCCAGGTCTGTTCTCAATTTCTGAATATTTTGTGGCTACTGAAAGGTATGCATCAATCTAACGAACAGTGTTAAGCTTCTTTATTTTTATAGGAAGATTTGTTCTCTTCAGAATTCATTGATCAATTTTGATAATTTGCTCTTAATGTCATTAAAACCCAGGAGGTGGGCTCAGTTATCGGGTTCTGGCTCAGTTATGTCGAGCGCCGATGATATGGCCAGATGGATGAACTTTCACTTGTTTGATGGCAAAGACGCACAAGGAAACGAAGTAGTCAAGGCTAAACAGATTGCAGAGATTTACAAGGGCAGATTCTTTGTTGGACCAGAGACAGGAAAGGAAACGAGACTTTCAAAATATCCTGTTACAAGCACCGATGAGATTTATGCATTTGGAATTAGAAGAGGATTCTATAGAGGTATTTTAGATGATGTCATCATAAAGCTTTATGTTCTAAATCCAAAGACGATTTTATTACTTTGTGTTGTAGACCTGGGAAATTCCACGAGTGTATTAAAAAAATGTAGGAGTATGAACTACTTACAATGTTTGTGAATTTAATGAAATTCCAAGGCCACCAGTTGGTAATTTCCAAAAAGGTTGAGTCCTTCAAGATAATCAAATGTCCATATGATAATTCCCTTGATTAACCCTCCTCCCCCCACCCACCAAAAAAAATAATATGATAACTAAAATGCGATCACCAAAACTGCCGTCCACCAAGTGATTTTTTTTTCGCTAAGCCAAGCAATTTACAAAAAAAATTGTATTGAAGTGCATGAAACTCTAAATTGAAATATTTTCTAAATGACAGCTATGTGGTACAGTTATTTTGACCTAAATTTCCAGGAAACATCTTAGGGACAAGAGGTCTGAACCTACCCAATTTAGTTGCGATCCATGGAGTGCAGTGTTTCCCAAACTTTTCTAAATGCTGCACACCTACGAATTATATGATTAGACTTGCAACCCCCATGAGTTATTTGACTCAATTGGCATTCTTTACATTTTAAAAATATTAAGTATTGCACCTCCTACAAAAGTATTTAAAACTTTGGACTTGAAATTTATTTCTATAATTTACAAAATATCCTATAATATTAAAATAAATAGGGACTTCGGATAAAGAACTTAATCCAGGACTCGATGTTGACCCAAAACGGTGAAGGCGTTGCTAAGCGAAACAATCTTCGCCATTGAACTCGATCTCGGTTAATTAAATCTGTTGCATTCTTTAGAAATATGGTATTTGTTTTTCTGTAACAAAAGTAATATAAAATGAAATTTTATAATCCTTAAATATGGAGATATTACACTAAAATAATATAACTATAACAGAACTGACATTATCAAGTTATAGTATATTTTCTTTCTTTACTTCCATGCTAACACGGTTCCTGTTGATAACAAGTGTTTCTCTTTCGGCGCCATAATGAGGACTAAATAACCCCAAAAAGGTGCACACAATAAACAAACAGCAGTGTTTATTTAACACAGCACCAACGATGCTACTGCAAACGCACCTAAGCACTATTGAGCCGGTTGGGATTATATGTACAGGCATATAAGTATCTTTCGTTAACCGAGACAAAAATTGCGCACAAAACTTGGGCGTAAATCGATTTGTTCGTTAACTGGGGCGTTCGTTTCCCGAGGTTCCACTGTAATAAAATAACTTTCATTGAAGTAGTTTTGGTTTCTTTCAAACCAATTTTACTACATTTGTACACCCCCCCCCCCTTATTTTTGTTTACCTCCTACCTCGAAGAGAAGCCTGAAGGAAAAATTTCCAATGATGACATTAAATATAAACGTATATAAACTCTTAATAGATAAGGATCCTAATAAGGTACCGATTGAAAAAAGAATAATCAGCTTATTATTGAAATATTGTTTCATTTGTATTTTAGTTATTTGTTTTAATTTTAGATTTCATTGTGTAATAAATTCCAAAGAGGGTCGTGCACACTTGTATTCTTAAAATGCTTAAAATGGGATATAACCCCACTCGTCCAATAGCGCCAGGGCGGGTTTACGGGCCTTGGGTGGCAGGAAAACCTGGGTGGCAGGAGGCTTTAGTTGACAGAAAGCCCTGGGTGGCAGAAGGCTATAGTTGGCAGAAAGCCCATGATTGAAGAAGGCTATAGTTGACAGAAAGCCCTGGCTGGCAGAAGGATATAGTTGGCAGAAAGCCCTGGGTGGCAGGAGGCTATAGTTGGCAGAAAGCCCTGGGTGGCAGGAGGCTATAGGTGGCAGGAAGCCCTGGGTGGCAGGAGGCTATGGGTGGCAGAAAGCCCTGGCTGGCAGGAAAGGCTATAGTTGACAGAAAGCCGTGGCTGGCAGAAGGATATAGTTGGCAGAAAGCCCTGGGTGGCAGGAGGCTATAGTTGGCAGAAAGCCCAGGATTGAAGAAGGCTATAGTTGACAGAAAGCCCTGGGTGGCAGAAGGATATAGTTGGCAGAAAGCCCTGGCTGGCAGAAGGCTATAGTTGGCAGAAAGCCTTGGGTGGCTGAAGGCTATATTTGGCAGAAAGCCCTGAGTGGCAGGAGGCCCTGGGTGACAGGAAGCCCTGGGTAGCAGGAAGCCCTGGGTGGCAGGAAACTCTGGGTGGCAGGAAGCGCTGGGTGGCAGGAAACTCTGGGTGGCAGGAGGCCCTTGGTGACAGAAGGCCCTGATTTGCAAGGAGCCCTGGGTGGCAGGAGGGAATCGTTTGAGAATCAAAATGCTATGAACATATGATTCGCTAATATCTCCCACAGGTTATAACCGATTAGTTCACACCGGTTCTACAATGGGTTACAGAGCCTACATGGCACTCCTGCCAGAGCCAAAAATTGGTGTTTTCATTGTGATGACTGGAAAGGATGACGCATACGTTTACCGTCATCCACTCCACATGTACCTGATGGATAGAGCCCTGGGTGTGCAATCGTGGCTCAACAGTTCAACCCTCTGTACATACCCTGAACCTTGGGAGAATCGTTCTGCGCGATCCAATCGAACACTCAATCCTGATGTCAAATTAAAGTATGACATTAAGCAGTATGAGGTATGTTGCTAGGAGCTACTGATGTATTCATTAAAAACTCATATCTTAACTGACTTCCCCTCCCCCGGGTTGGCACCCGGTTCAGGTCTTTGAAAACCGGGACTGTAAAGTTTAAATGGTTAAAAAATATTTCCCAGAATCCGTCCGTGACAATGTGACATTAGTGTAGACTTTGCAGGACGAAAATCACAAGGCCAGGGAATTTTTTTTAGGAGTATAAGCTGGTTTTCTGGACAGGGAATCGCTTCTCTCCACGCACCTGGATAACCCAAGGGAACATCATATGTGGATGATACAACTCGGCACCAGTAACGTCGTAGGAGTTGCTGGAATATCCATTGTTTCAATGACATACAGCCTACGGGGCTCCATCTCCGGGTTTCAATTCACAGCTTCCCTCTCTTAGATGAGTTGTAACCCAAGGTGAATGAGTTCCACCCATCCCGGGTGATGGTGATGTTTTGCATGACTGGGTCTTGTTGGGGATTGAACTCTTGACCACAGGCTTGGGATGGACCACTCGGTAACCCAGCACCATGGGATGGACCACTCGGTAACCCAGCACCATTTTCAGATTAATGTTCCAATAAAAAATAATGTTGATGTATCTTTTAAACGCAGCTACCTCACATGTTTTCTTCTAACGTCATAGTTTGCCCTTGATGTATAATTAATACAATACGTTATTCTGTAAGATCACTTTAGCAATAACACAATGTAGATAATTTTTGTTTTGTTTTTTGGGTAAGGTGGCATTTAAAAAAAAAAAAGGTTGGAGGTGACGACCATTAATTTACCTCATCGGGTGACACCAACTCTATTGACACCTCTGACCGGTATAGAGACATCGGGTGACACCAACTCTATTGACACCTCTGTCCGGTATAGAGACATCGGGTGACACCAACTCTATTGACACCTCTGTCCGGTATAGAGACATCGGGTGACACCAACTCTATTGACACCTCTGTCCGGTATAGAGACATTGGGTGACACCAACTCTACTGACATCTCTGTCTGTATGGAGACATCGGGTGACACCAACTCTATTGACACCTCTGTCCGGGATAGAGACATCGGGTGACACCAACTCAATTGACACCTCTGTCCGGTATAGAAACATCGGGTGACACCAACTCTACTGACGCCTCTGTCCGGTATAGAGACATCGGGTGACACCAACTCTATTGACACCTTTGTCTGTATGGAGACATCGGGTGACACCAACTCTACTGACGCCTCTGTCCGGAATAGAGACATCGGGTGACACCAACTCTACTGACGCCTCTGTCCGGTATAGAGACATCGGGTGACACCAACTCTACTGACACCTCTGTCCGGTATAGAGACATCGGGTGACACCAACTCTATTGACATCACTGTCCGGTAAAAAGACATCGGGTGACACCAACTCTATTGACACCTCTGTCCGGTATAGAGACATCGGGTGACACCAACTCTACTGACGCCTCTGTCCGGTATGAAGACATCGGGTGACACCAACTCTATTGACGCCTCTGTCCGGTATAGAGACATCGGATGACACCAACTCTACTGACACCTCTGTCCGGTATAGAGACATCGGGTGACACCAACTCTATTGACGCCTCTGTCCGGTATAGAGACAAGGATGACACCAACTCTATTGAAACCTCTGTCCGGTATAGAGACATCGGGTGACACCAACTCTATTGACACCTCTGTCTTGTATCGAGACATCGGGTGACAACAACTCTATTGACACCTCTCTCTTGTATAGAGACATCGGGTGACACCAACTCTATTGACACCTCTGTCCGGGATAGAGACATCGGTGGACACCAACTCTATTGACACCTCTGTCTTGTATCGAGACATCGGGTGACACCAACTCTATTGACACCTCTCTCTTGTATAGAGACATCGGGTGACACCAACTCTATTGACACCTCTGTCCGGGATAGAGACATCGGTTGACACCAACTCTATTGACACCTCTGTCCGGGATAGAGACTTCTGATGAAACCAACTCTATTGACACCTCTGTCTTGTATAAAGACATCGGGTGACACCAACTCTATTGACACCTCTGTCCGGGATAGAGACATCGGATGACACCAACTCTATTGACGCCACTGTCCAGTATAGAGACATCGGGTGACACCAACTATATTGACACCTCTGTCCGGGATAGAGACATCGGATGACACCAATTAAATTGACACCTCTGCCCGGTATAGAGACATCGGGTGACACCAACTCTATTGACACCTCTGTCCGGTATAGAGACATCGGGTGACACCAACTCTATTGACACCTCTGTCTGGTATAGAGACATTGTGTGACACAAACTCTATTGACACCTCTGTCTTGTATGGAGACATCGGGTGACACCAACTCTACTGACAGCTCTGTCCGGTATAGAGACATCGGGTGACACCAACTCTACTAACGCCTCTGTCCGGTATAGAGACATCGGGTGACACCAACTCTACTGACGCCTCTGTCCGGTATGAAGACATCGGGTGACACCAACTCTATTGACGCCTCTGTCCGGTATAGAGACATCGGATGACACCAACTCTACTGACACCTCTGTCCGGTATAGAGACATCGGGTGACACCAACTCTATTGACACCTCTGTCCGGTATAGAGACATCGGGTGACACCAACTCTACTAACGCCTCTGTCCGGTATAGAGACATCGGGTGACACCAACTCTACTGACGCCTCTGTCCGGTATGAAGACATCGGGTGACACCAACTCTATTGACACCTCTGTCCGGTATAGAGACATCGGGTGACACCAACTCTATTGACGCCTCTGTCCGGTATAGAGACATCGGGTGACACCAACTCTATTGACACCTCTGTCCGGTATAGAGACATCGGGTGACACCAACTCTATTGACACCTCTGTCCGGTATAGAGACATCGGGTGACATCAACTCTATTGACACCTCTGTCCGGTATAGAGACATCGGTTGACACCAACTCTATTGACACCTCTGTGCGGTATAGGAACATCGGGTGACACCAACTCTATTGACACCTCTGTCCGGTATAGAGACATCGGGTGAAACAAACTCTATTGACGCCTCTGTCCAGTATAGAGACATCGGGTGACACCAACTCTATTGACGCCTCTGTCCGGTATAGAGACATCGGGTCAAGTGATGACTGGTGACTCTCGGTACCTGTGTGCGAAAGTAGATACTGCCTAATTAGCAGTCCAGGCTGGGACATCCTCCCCTTGGATATTCTTAACTGTACCGGTACCCTATAGTGGCCTATAGGATCGAGTTGTTGCTCACTGAACCCTTTGGGATCAAGTTATTACTCTCAACTGTTATTAAATTACTGATGTTCTGTGTTCGGTAATTATCACAATTTCAAATTGGTTTACTTTTATTTCTTTTAATGTGTTACATATTTATAAACATAAACTTTGACTTGATATTAGAAATGCACTAAAATGCATTTTATTTAACTCTCAGAGTGCAGCGGGATGTAATGAGCTATAAACAAACATGTGGGTCGCTAACAATTAGGCCTAATGATAAAATTGGAATCTTAAATGTGTATTGGCTTTAATGTTGGATGCTTACTGAAAGGATAATTCGTAGAGGCCAGTCAATCTTCTGTACTTAGAATTAGAATTCTCGCTGATACTAGTACCGACATAAATATCTGCTGAAGCGGTACTGAGCATGACGCTCTTGACCGGCCGCTCACGAAGAGCAGCGTCCAAGACACCGGTCTGACGTATTCGTAACCGTTAAAGTCAAAACCAGGATCAAGGACCCCCCCCCCCCCCCACCCAAAGACAGGGGCCGCGGTGATACCGGCTAACGGGAACCCCCCCCCCACCCGGGGGGGGGGGCGGCGTGTGTTCAAATTGGCCCGGTTGTGAAACCGACCAGGCTGGGCAGAAGACTATTACGAGCAAGATCTTCCCGCCGTCGGGCAATCCCAAGACTCCGAACATTGTCTATCCAAGTTTACAGCTGCCGCAATCAAAACTGTCGGAAACAGCGGGGCATGCGCCACAAAACCAGCCTTTACCCTCCGTGGGACTTTGACTCTCTCCGTTAGCGACCGGACGCTAGTGTCCTGAGCGCAGGCACAAGCCAGCGCAATGGGGCACGGAACACCGGGACACGACCCAGGCCCCACACCACCGGCCAGGAACAGGGGGCAACGACCCCGAGACGCCCGCGGTCACCCCCCCCCTCCCCGCGGCGCCAGGATCCCGCAGGATCTAGACTTTAGCCAATGAACGATTGTCTCAATCTTTGCCAAAGACAAAACCTCTTTTCCACCACTGCTCACCATCTACGTGGGGTACGGCAAGCCGTATCGTGCCCCACTCCGGTGACTTCGTCGCTCCAAACAGTGCCTGGCCACCTTGTCACTTCTTACAACATGGCACTGTTGGAATCATCATATCCATAATTTTTGCTTTCGAGGGCGGGGGGTGCCCCCCCCCCCACACTCGACCCCATTCTGTCCGCCCGCGCTTATTCGGTCTGACCACACCGGGTTAGACGTTATTGACGCGCGTAACCGATGTCCGGGGGGTGACGACCCCGGATGTCGGCCAACCCGTTATCCACAACCTACGGAGGCGTGGAATCCCGCTGGGGCTACCGGGTGGGCCTCGTCTGATCGGGGTCATCCCAGTTCCACTTGAGCAGGGACCCACTCCAAGCCCGATGATCCGACACCGTCAACTGACGGCCAGTTCACCAGACCACAGCACCACGACCAAATCCCCCGACTGGGTCGCTTAGCTGCTGGCACCGACATTAATATCTGCTGAAGTGTGACTGAGCAGGACGCTCTTGCACGACCGCTCACGAAGAGCAGCGTCCAAGACCCCGGTCCGACGTATTCGTAACCGTTAAAGTCAAAACCAGGATCAGGGACCCCCCCCATTGATAAGCAATGGACGCGGATTAGCCTGGCTCGTGAAACCCCCCACGTGTCCGGGGGCCACTTGTACAAATTGGCCCGGTTGTGAAACCGTTGCCCTCCAAGTACTAGTACCAGAGTTAGCTCACTGTTGCCCGCCATCGTACAGCACCAAACACATGGCTTGTGTTAGTCAGGGAAGGACCAGTGAATGGCAGTGACATGGCATGGGTTAGTCAGGAGAGGACCAGTGAATGGCAGTGACATGGCATGGGTTAGTCAGGAGAGGACCAGTGAATGGCAGTGACATGGCATGGGTTAGTCAGGAGAGGACCAGTGAAGGGCAGTGACATGGCATGGGTTAGTCAGGAGAGGACCAGTGAATGGCAGTGAGTTTTGACGTTAGACTTTCTGGTGAGCCTTTCTGAGGTGTTTGAGAGGCTGGTTGCTCCGAATAGCGTCACACGCCCAGCCTTGTCACCTTGCCTTGGGTGTGTGATGTCTGACTCATATAGGCCTAAAGCAGAGTCAGACATTCTACCATAAAGTCACATGGCCGCAACGATTTAAATACTTGATCTAGATTATCTAAGGTGAGTCGGTTTTTTTTTCCAATTGAAAAACCAGGGCATTTAATTTTTTAAAAATCGTTTTGAGGAGATGGGTGAAAATACAATTATTATTGCTACACAAGAGGACTCGTATGTCTAACAAGCCTTTACAAAAAAAACAAAGAAACAAAGAAAGAAAAAAACGTTATTTTGAAGTTAGTTTGGATAATTTACAAGTGACATATTCTTTCAGTTACTTGATTAATATATGACTGGATATCAGTTTATTTGCACTCAATCTTGTGTTAAATTAATCATTTTTTTTAATCATAACAACTCACAACTAGCCAGGACAAAGGTAAAAAAAAAATGTAAAAAACAAAAAAACAGTAGTGTTCAGGTAAAAACAATACGAATGGTCGCCTTAATATTATGGTATAGAACTTAAGAATTTCTTAATGCATTAAGAAATTTTATTATAACTCTGAAATTAGCAAAACAATTAATGCAATGCAATGCCAAGTAGTCTCACCAAAAGATATCTTTTAATTGATAAAAAAAATACATAACAAGTGCTACCAAACTAAATAGAGACAGTAACATTTAGTAACAAGTATTCTAAACGTGTCTTACGCATGGCGTGATGAATAATAAGTTCCTACATTTAGGCTGTACAAACTGTGTCGGCTAATACTTCTAAGAAGATTCAGATGAACAAGCTTAAGGCGTAGGAAATGAACAGATATTCATAATTATTAACGACAATACTTTCTCAGAGCGAAATTTCAATTGAGATTCCTTGTGAAGGCATAATGTTTAGAAAGCCAGAAATAATTGAGTTAAAACAAATAAGATCTCATAAATCAACAAATTCTCTGCCCTACTTGATTTAGTTTGACTATACTAAGACTAGATTATCAACTGAAATGTTATGTGAACAACCTGAACCTGTCTGCATAAGATAAATGAAAAGTGTCAGCGTCCTTTAAATGTTCATTTTTATAATGTACTGACTGGGTTGAAGCTCATTGTAATGAAAGTGCCCAAAAAGAGATGAGGAAGGAAAGAACATATCTTCTTCTTCTTCTATATCTTAAGGGCCCACGATCAATTTATTGATCATTTTGGCTCCTATGCATGTAGATGGGATTTGCAATGTAACGTATAACATCATTTGACAAGTGTTGGTCTGTGTTAACAGGTGTCTTGCAAGAGATGGACATGCAACAAATGTGACACAATCATGTCAATAATGTGATTTAAGATTCATGCTGCTGTAATAAAAATTAATTTTTATTTCAATAAAATAACTATAAGATTCTGGAACACTATAATTATAAGATTCTGAGACACTATAACTATAAGATTCTGGAACACTATAATTATAAGATTCTGAGACACTATAACTATAGGATTCTGGAACACTATAATTATAAGATTCTGAGACACTATAACTATAAGATTCTGAGACACTATAACTATAAGATTCTGGAACACTATAATTATAAGATTCTGAGACACTATAACTATACGATTCTGGAACACTATAATTATAAGATTCTGAGACACTATAACTATAAGATTCTGAGACACTATAACTATAAGATTCTGGGACACTATAACTATAAGATTCTGAGACACTATAACTATAAGATTCTGAGACACTATAACTATAAGATTCTGAGACACTATAACTATAAGATTCTGAGACACTATAACTATAAGATTCTGGAACACTATAATTATAAGATTCTGAGACACTATAACTATAAGATTCTGAGACACTATAACTATAAGATTCTGGAACACTATAATTATAAGATTCTGAGACACTATAACTATAAGATTCTGAGACACTATAACTATAAGATTCTGAGACACTATAACTATAGGATTCTGGAACACTATAATTATAAGATTCTGAGACACTATAACTATAAGATTCTGAGACACTATAACTATAAGATTCTGGAACACTATAATTATAAGATTCTGAGACACTATAACTATACGATTCTGGAACACTATAATTATAAGATTCTGAGACACTATAACTATAAGATTCTGAGACACTATAACTATAAGATTCTGGGACACTATAACTATAAGATTCTGGGACACTATAACTATAAGATTCTGGGACACTATAACAATAAAATTCTGAGACACTATAACTATAAGATTCTGGGACACTATAACTATAAGATTCTGGGACACTATAACTATAAGATTCTGAGACACTACAACTATAAGATTCTGAGACACTATAACTATAAGATTATGGGACACTATAACTATAAGATTCTGGGACACTATAACTATAAGATTCTGAGACACTATAACTATAAGATTCTGAGACACTATAACTATAAGATTCTGAGACACTATAACTATAAGATTTTGGGACGCTATAACTATAAGATTCTGGGACACTATAACTATAAGATTCTGGGACACTATAACTATAAGATTCTGGGACACTATAACTATAAGATTCTGAGACACTATAACTATAAGATTCTGAGACACTATAACTATAAGATTTTGGGACGCTATAACTATAAGATTCTGGGACACTATAACTATAAGATTCTGGGACACTATAACTATAAGATTTTGGGACGCTATAACTATAAGATTCTGGGACACTATAACTATAAGATTCTGAGACACTATAACTGCCTACTATAAGATTCTGAGACACTATAACTATAAGATTCTGGGACACTATAACTATAAGATTCTGGGACACTATAACTATAAGATTCTGGGACACTATAACTATAAGATTCTGAGACACTATAACTGCCTACTATAAGATTCTGGGACACTATAACTATAAGATTCTGGGACACTATAACTATAAGATTCTGGGACACTATAACTATAAGATTCTGGGACACTATAACTATAAGCATCTGAGACACTATAACTAAAAGATTCTGGGACACTATAACTATAAGATTCTGAGACACTATAACTATAAGATTCTGGGACACTATAACTATAAGATTCTGGGACACTATAACTATAAGATTCTGAGACACTATAACTATAAGATTCTGAGACACTATAACTATAAGATTTTGGGACGCTATAACTATAAGATTCTGGGACACTATAACTATAAGATTCTGGAACCCAAAATTGTCATGGATTTTGAATCAGTCCAATGTTGATTGCTTCTAATATTATTATTAGTAAAAGCTTTGCATTGTTCTATTTTGTTGGCAGGGTTCATACTACAATAAGATCTTTGGCTCCATCAGCGTCAGCTACAACAAGACTTTTCAGGCACTTGTCATAACTTACGGCTGGGCTCAATGGAGACTCTATGTAACCTCTAACGCTCCAAGTGAGACGTTTTACGGCCAAGGACTGGGTGCTAATCATGTTTTTTATATCAATCCTATCTCCTTTTTGGTTGGGGGTGAAAATAACAATACAATTCAAGGGATTAAAGCGACTGGGATGTTTTCTGCAATACCTCCTATATTTTCTAAAAAAAAGGATGTTAATAAAGGTACGCCCATATTTTCCAACAGTGCTCTCTTTTTTCCTATGGCCATATTAGTGTGTTTAATTTACAAGTATGACTTGCATGCATTGCTCTACTGATTGCGCTACAAACCAAAGATGAATAAAATGTACTGAAAGGGTTGTAAGACTTCAGCATTTTTTGTTACAAATACTTCATGTACTGTGTGAAACTGTTTGACTTGAAATGGCACAGAAAATTCAGAAATGAATTTTTAATGGAACCATAAGAATAAGAGCCAACACATCAATGAACAGGAATAACTCCTTGTATGACCAAGTCAATGAGAAATGCTAAAATATGGATCAGAACATTCAGCTGCATCTTTTTGCATGTAATTAATCAAATAAAAGACTGCTGGTGATGTACAAAGAAAAGAATCAGTTCCTCTCTGGAGCTTCACAGGTCATACTGCTTGGGGGTTCTTATTCTGCGAGTCCGAGTAGATGCAGCAGTTGACAGAACTGACTTGGGTGTGGCAGTGTAGGAGGCTGACACTGATTTGCTTCCCTTTGAAATGCTTCCAGTGGCTGGACTAGCTAATGACAAGGGTGGTGATGGCACGGTTTTAACTGATGGTTTTGTCACCGGGTCTTGGTTATCATGGGTTGAGAACACCACTTGACAAGTGTCAGTCTGTGTTACAGGTGTCTTGGATGAGATGGACGTGACCCGCCCTATTGTTTCATTACGAAGTAAAGTCAATTCTTCGGCCGAGGTGACGGCTGGTGTGTTGGACTTGACAGACTCTGGTAACGTGCAGATGGATTTGGCTGGAATTAAGGGTGTTGATGGTGCGGATAGTTTGGCAGGCTGTTGCGAAGAGGTTGCAATGGTGGTAGTTTTGATGGGTTGCTGTAGTGCTGGAGTGGTGCGGCACTGGAGAACAATCTGAGCCGTTCCAAGTTTGTTGCCAGGAGTTATGATTAAAGAAGTTGGGTTTGTTGAAAAAGTTTTGGAGGTGATTGTGGACACGTTTTGATCAACTCCTGCCTTGGTAACAGCTCCAATCAAAGGTCCTGTACTAGAGAGTCTCGTGCCTGGTGAGAGAGTGCAGTGTTGATACTGGATGTTGACATGGTCTTTGGAATGGGAATTGATCTTAGGCTGACCATCTGTCTCATCATTACCAATGTCTGAACTTTTAACTGCTGCACTAGTTCCAACTGAAGGTCCAGACAGTTTGAAAGTTATGAGACCAGTGCTGGGAGATAAATGCTGGGTGGTGGTGAATCCTTGGGATATCTTGGATGGTGATAGGACAGTGGGGACGGAAAACGTTTTAGTGGCATCAGATGTATGAGCCTGTTGAAGCTTCACATGAGATGAAGGTGTGGTGACAGAAGGTGTGGTGACAGAAGGTGTGGTGACAGAAGGTGTGATGGCCGAAGCATCCTTGGTTGATTTAGCTTGTGGGATGTGAGACAATGATGACAAAGTTGCTATGGATGGCTGAGAGTCTGACTGAGGTGAGGTCAGGACAAGTTTTTCAGATGGTCCTGAGAACTGTTTAACATTTGGGATAAGGGATATTTTAGAGCTGGACCTAATGAGTTTCATCACATTGCTTGTATTGGACAGAGTTGTGATTTGACCCAGGTCTATGCTGACCGTGCACGGTGCCGTTGTGCTTGGAGGCGTCTCCTTCATAGAAACTTTGTCCCCTCCGATGTCAATGACAGAAGCTCCCAGAGAAGTAGTTGTAGTTGTCACTGCAGGACTTGAAAAGGTCACCCCTGAAGAGGAAGTGGAACAGTTGCGTGCCAATGTGGCCAGACCAATTGCAGCACTGGAGGAGGAAGAATTTGGAGCAGAGGACAAAAAACTGGACATTGTGTGCAAGGAGGAGGTGGTCATTGTGCTGGTAACTATTGGCATGGCGGAGCTGGAGATAGATGTAAACAACTGCTGAATCTGAGCAGACGTAGAGCTGCTGCCGGTAATCTTCATCAAAGGTGATGACTTGAGGACTTTACTTGCCATGGTGAGGGTTAATGGAATTGAGAAAGGAGCCGATGTCGTTCCTGTTCTAATAAGAATCTGGGGTTGTTTTAGGCTTGTTTCTGAGCTATTCTCTGACTTCTCTGGAGAGCTATCAACGCTTGACTTTGATCCCACCTCGGAGTCATCTGAATGAGCCTCTGCTGACTTGATCAGTGTCCCGGTTCGAAAAAATCCAGATGATGCCAGAAACCTTGATAGAGTGAGAGCCGTGGTGGATGGGATGGTTGAGTTGATATGACCTGTAGTTGGCTTGGTGACCGGAGTGACCGGGGTAGGGGGTCCGCTTGGTTTCTGATTGTCTAGATAGGTGGGTTTGATGCTCTGTAACAGGTTAGATAACTCCGGGGCTGAGGCTATGGCAGCTGCTTCACTGACTTTTGATAGGCATTTGGTCGATTCAGTGGAAGCTGCTATCATTGGAAAACTAAGATGTAGCATAGGTTTGGTGTTGGATGCCTCAGAGCTAACATTGGATCTCTTCTTTGGAGAGGCTCGTTTAGCTGAAATCCAACATTGGGAAATATAAATTAGTCAGTATGGCAATATAAATAACATAACAAGTGTATATTAAAATATAAAACTACTAATGAACATAATATAATAGTATATTATACTTTTAATGCAAACTAAATTGGTAGAGCACTCGTTATACTTCACTGAGAATTTATAAGATATGTCTTCATCAATTTTTTGCGTTTAAATGCCCAGAAATACAAAATAAATTAGCCTTGACAGTATTCTACACAAATTACTACCCATAGAATCTCAAATGATTTATAGTTATTTTTACTTTTATTAAGTAACTAGATATGAAAACATTTTTAAAAAAAACAAAACAAAGTGCTGGGTTTCATTTGTCATTGTGTAATATTGAACCCACAAAATTGGTTCATCAAAAAGTACAAAAAAGGACCCCCCCCCCTCCTAATCCTTACCTACCCCAATGGGTTCCAGTTTGAGAAAAGTACAAAATAATGATGATAAAGTTTAGAAAGCAAAAATACCTCTGGTCTGGTCTTATTTAAAAATACTTTGTGGTCCTGCAATTACAATTTGATGTACAAATCCCATTAGGGAAAGCAAGATGGTGAAATCTTTTATCCCATTATGTACTCACTGTAAGAGGTTGAATTTTTGGCCAGACAGGATCTTCAATGAGAATTGTAAAGATTTTAAAAAATATGTCTCAAAGATAATGACAACTCACCAACTTGACCAGTCAAGCCCAGCTGACTACTATATGTCACTGTTCCAGTTTTTGCTATTTTAATTGACTTTATGGTTTTAACACCAGTCTGGAAATTTGAAAATAACATTGTTTATTATATAAATACACAGACACAAACACATCGAAACCTTGCAATGAATGGAGTTCATAAATCAGATCCTGTAAGAGGCTTGATTTTTCGGGGTTTAACAATATTTCACTTTTTAACTTATTTTGCTCATCGGACAAATATTAAATTTACATGGCATGCATCATTAAGATTTAGTCAAAATAATGTACAGATAATACATTTATAGGTTATTACTTTGCATCAAATAGTTTTTAATAATTTTATTGGTATGTATTATAAGAAACATTGAAAGAAATTACCCAGACTGAATTAATATGAACAGTGAATCAACAATGTATATTATGCTGCCATCATGACTGGCAGTTCATCCACACATAGAAAACCCTCACACAGATCTAAAATATTGTCACAGATCATGAGTCCCTTTGCTCTTAAGACTCCAACTTAAACACACCCCAATGAGCCTTAATTCCATGCAAATGACAGTGACTTATTTCTCAAAGGAGACAAAATTTAATATAATTTTTTTTTGACCAGACGCTTTTATCTCTTGATGTTAGTAAGACATGTGGTTTATTATATTCAAATTCATGTACTTTCTAAAGCCCAAAAATGAAGTTAAATATTTTTTTATAATCTTTTTCACAAACTTTGAAAAAAATTTCATGTGTATGCAAAATTTCGGGAGCCACGCCATGACCCCATTATATCCAAATTCAAAATATTTCTGGTATCCTCCACAGAAAGTACAAAAACATATTTATGATAATTGAAAAAAATAAAATACATCAATCACTTGCATTTTGATAATAATAAAACATAAGAAGAGAAAAGGAGTTACCAATATTAATTTTCACTACTGAGATAAAATCTATTTTGGTCTTGGATAGAAAACAAAAGCAACTGTATTTATTAACTGTTCTACATTGTAGAACAATTTATTACCTGTTTGGGCACATGTTCAGTGGTTTGGGAGCTAGCAGCTGAAGAGATGTCTTTCTGTTTACGTTTACGCTGTTTCTTATTTACTTCCGTTTCTTCAACGGTGTTTTCAGGTGCGGCAACAGCTTGAGATAAAATGTTGCCCAAAAACTGAAACATCTCATCCTGTTTCGGGATTACAGAAAAAAAATTAGACACTTTGAGTTACACTTTTTCAATCAGCAGTTTTCTTCTGTCTCTAAAGATGCTTTAATAAATAATCCACTGATGAGTCATGTAGGGGTGGTTATGACAAAACAATAATTTTTTAATACTATTTATTTTAAGCATTTGTGTCTTGGTCATATAGGGATAAAATGACAGAATTCCCATATTTGCGTAGAACAGCTTTAAAGAAATATCAAGCAACATCCAAATTACATTATATAAAATTACATTATATAAATAAATAAAAGCACAGCTGACCATGATGCATCGGTCCACCATCGACTGTGTGACCCCACAACTTCGTTTCTTAGCACGAGACATGCGAAGCTGATCATCTGCTCCGCCAAGTAGCACAAGGCCTGTGTCCACTCTAAGTCTCTCGCGGATATCTTCTAGTGTATCAAGTACGCATGAGCTAGCATTCTGGCCAACCACAAAAAGTGTAGGAGTCCTGCAGTTGTAGATCTGGTCATCAATCTCCTATACCAACAAGAACAATTTACAAAAAAATCATATTTATAAACATTTGCTTATATTCTAAATAAACATGATTCATCTAAAAATTCATCTTAAACATACAAGGGTTGTTAAAATGTTTTAGTTTTGGAAATTTTTAGGCTCAATAAGAGTATTTAAACTTTAAATGCTTCATTATTTTTGTATTAGGCCTAAGAAGGATTTTAAGCTGGAAAATATCAAATGAGGGATCGAAACGTAAACAAACAAAAAAACCGTACACCACGATTGCCACAAACTCCCATGGTAGGGAATCCCAGACACACAACAGCTTGAACTACTTCCATCAGAGCAACCTGCAATAAATTTTTAAAGATCTTTAAAATAATATCTGTGACTTAATCTGATATTAATTTAATGTTTTATTTATTGATTTTTTTTTTCTGGTCATTCTTGATAAGATAATTTAAAAACATACATGTGTGGCTACTAGAGCTCCGACTTGCCAGCCAATAAGAATAATAGGTCGCCCAGGAAAATGAGATTTCATCTACATTAGGAGATACACAAAAATCAGTCTTTAATTTTCAAATGGAATTGATATTTGGGTACAAGATGAAATAAACAGCATATTAAATAAATAACATTATAAAATTAGATAAAAAACAGCAGTAATTAGATATATAGACATATTAGCCCCTGGTGTTAGGTATTAAATTATAATCTTTTGTGTAAAGTATCAAATTAAAGATATAGACACCATAAGAAATTATTAAGGAAAAAGATTGAAAATATTACTTCTAAAATCTTGGACCTTGTAGTTGCTATCATGTTCTCAACATAGTTAGCGATCGTGATGCTTGTACTGGTGTTGACAGGAACAACATTGATGACCTTCCCCATCCCTGCCAGCTGGCTTTGCCAAAATTTAAGACGCTTAATAGCTGTGGCAACTGAACCTGATGATGAGTTGCTGGATATTACCAACATCAGTGGGTTGTCTGGGAGCTTCTTCTGTAATCAAAAGAAATTTAGAGTTTCTAATCTACTTTGCCTGAAAAATTTGTAATCTCCCTTAAAATAAATAAATATAATCAAGTGAAAACAATAGTTTTATTCGTTCACAACATTTTAAATTGAAGTTCACTTACTATATAACACAACTTTATACAAAATCTGCTAGGATTATGATCTTTTGTTTAAAACACCACATATTACTTTAAATAAACATCAGAAGTCAATGGTAATAGTTTACCAGTTTTTGTTGATTAATAACTGAAAGAACAGGGTCCCATGTCCGTTTTAATAGCCCTCCAAGGGATTCTGTGCTCAAACTCCCCTGAGTGGCTGTAGTTCCATGTATCAGACGCTCCACTAGGGATGGTATCTGGTCAGAATTAGAAACCATGGACATATTCATTTATCTATCTACCCTTTTAAAACAAGGTTAAAGACAAAGGAGAATCTTCTTGTTAGTATACAATCAGACATGTAATAAATGTATTATTTTCTCAATACGGTTCAACAAAAGATGTTGAACTTTAAATATTTGTGTCTTTACTAAAATTAATTTAAAATGTAAATGAAATAAGTAATCAAAATTAAAGTTACCTTAACTTTAAGGGTTTGCAAAACCTCAAGATAAGATGTCAACAACTGACCTCGCAAATTTTCTAAGAAGAGGTTATGTAGCCAGAGTATTAATGTCATTTCCTGTACAAAATGCAAAACAAAATTATGACAGTTTATGTACTAGTTTCATTCTTTTGCAAACTTATTGGTTTGAATTTTAATTTAACAGATATGAAATGAAACCTAGTCAAGTCAATTTTTGTACCGGAGTAAATTTCAATACACTAAATTTCATTATTTGTCAGGTCTAATTGAGTTTCTACTTCATTGCAGGTTACTTTTGAGGGGGCACTTATTTTACAATAAGATTTATAAACTGATTTATTTCAGCCTTAATGCCACAAAGTACCAGTTATTAAAAACAATTGTATTTTGTACATGCAATACTTACCCATCCAATATTTGCAAATGCAAACCTTACTCTTTTTGCTGCTTTATCAATCTGCAGACGTCTCTGAATAGGCTCATTTTTTGTCTGTGGATGACAAATAACACTGTTGCAAGAGTCTACAGGTCTTTCATTCTTGTTTCTTATAGGTTCAACAAAAACTACACCATTATTAGTATTAGTTTTTTATCATTGACAAGTGGATATCAAAATTGATGAACAAAGTTTTAAAAAAAAAAAAAAAAAAAAAAAAAAAAAAAAAAAAAAAAAAAAAAAAAAAAAAAGTCATAAGCATGGAATAATAATTTACCCCTGTAATTGATAACCTTGCCAGTCGGTCAGCTTGAAGTACCCTCATTACTTTGGCAAATATTCTGTTTTGTAAAACAGACCATGATGTTCTGGAAAACAAAACAACATTCCCTCAAGTACTAAATCAATTCATTAACCTCTATTAAAATTAATTTTCTTTTACAAAGTCTATGAATACAAGGTTGCGGTTGCATTTAACATGGTGAAAGATTATTTCAGACATAAGAGTTTAAATTAGTCATTTTTATAACAATGTTCCACAAACCTGACTAAATGCTATTTCTGGTGACAATTTTTGTCAAAGTTTTAAATTCTTCAATTTATTTATACATCTCATCTAATCTGCTTGCTCACTGTTCCACTCACTGTTGAATTTTTCACTTTACTGAAATCTGATTGCTCACCTACACTCTTCCATCCCGGTTGTTTCCAATTGTTTGGTTTCCTCACCATCTTAAGTAACACCCTAACAATTATTATTATTACCCTAACCTTCCATAAAACAAAATCCTCACTGTGGACATGATTTTATTTAAATTCTTATTGTTTTTCATGTCATCAGAGGTCATCAAGCTGAAACGTCTAAAACACACTGTTAAAATATCAAAAATGTACACTAACCTGACATTAGCTATGTGATCTTCCCAGTCTTCTTTACTATCAACATAGTCTGGCCGCAGCTGTGACGCATGCCTCTCACAGTCGGACATCAGTGCTCTTGCTTTTGTAACATCATACATTGGTGGAATTTCTTCAGAGTCTGCAACCTCTATTATGTCTGGTGACCTGGAGTTCACACAACATAAATTAGTTTTGCTATTCAATTAAGTGTTGTGAAGCGGTTAGTATTACTGTATAGAGCAGGTTGTCTGGGAGCCAGAGTAAAATACCCTAAGTAGGAAAATATCAAAATCATTGAGGTAATGAAGGCTTAATGAACATACATCTATTTAAAAGAGGAGATTTTAGATGTTAACTGTTTCTCACCGACTCAAACATGCTAAAATATATTTTTTTTAAAAACATAATTGAAATTGCATTTCATAGACCAAGCAGTGATTTAAAGAGGGAAAGGAAAATTGTTGTGTCTTTTGGAGAGCTGGAGCCAAGGGTGATGCTTTGCAAATTTGATTTTAGACCTTGGTTAGTGAGTCACCAGCTTTCCTCATATGCTGGGCTGTGTCATAAATAATTGCATAATTTAGGCCTCGCTTTGCCCAGTTCCAGCCCTGGATATCTGTAAATAGTTCACAAATTGTCTCAGATCACTATTGGATCTCTTTATTTAAGTAGCTAAGGGTTCAGTTCCCATCTCAGTAACCAGGCTCTGGTGCTGGTGACTAATTTTGTTACAAAGGTCACTTTTGCTGAAACATGCGAAGAAAGAAAAGTGCTAAATAATTTATTTTTCAAGTATACTGAACTGCAAGAAGGTAGTAGACTTCTACCCTACAGGTGGCTTCAATCCTAAACAGATGGATGACTGAAGAAAACTATTCTACAGGTAATGTTTAATATATTAAGATAATATAAGATGCTTATATTGATCCAAATAAATGGAAATGCACTTATTGTTTTCAGTCTTTTGAGTTTGTTTTTTTTCCCTAAAATAGGTCCGTAGCAAGGCATTTGGGGAATTATTTTTAGGTCAGAATAACCGAGAGGTGTATAGGTTCTTGAGTGTACATGGGCATTTTGAAATGAGTCTTGGCTTTTAGTTCAAATGGAACCTGGCTTTTTTTTTTAAAGACTTTCTTTCTACTCGCAAATTGACTGGGGTTTGTCAGTTTGAAGCATTATTTTGAGTTGTCACATGTGACCTTCTTCTTTCATTAGTGAAAAACAGAATTACTGTTGTTTGTTCACTGATGAAGGCTTCTTGCCGACACATTTGTTGTTTTTTTGCATCCTTTTTTTCAGGTTTTCTCATTCTTTGTTTCGTTTATTTGCTTTTTAAAAAAAGTTTTTTATATTTTAGTTAAATTCCAAGATCATTGATAATCATTATCTGTTTAGCTTACTTGTTTTTGGTTGATTGTTTTGATGTCCAAAAAATTTCATTTAAATGCACATTAAAAAGATAAGATTTATATTCCAAAGCACCTGTAACACATGTACCACCCTTTGATTACAAAGAAAACATAAAAATACCTTCAAAAAAATTACAAAAGCTGTAAAAATAAGAAAAGATGCTATTGAATCGCTTGCAGTCTAGTGCTTTGGAAGTAGGTAATATAAAATATGTTCTAAAACATCAATCAAGGAAAATAATAAAACCCATATAATCTGCATAAGATAGGTAAAATGGTAGTTGCAAAAAAGTAATCTCACCTCTGTTTTTCTGTTGCGCGAGGGAATTTATCCATAAAAAGCATTTGCAATGGACGTGCATTACTAGCATCAGGATGGGAGCTCCATGGTTTTGCATAGCAGTGATCTATTGTTACTACATTCAATTCATTTGAATACTTTTGAGAAAAGCCAAGAAACCTTGGAGTAGAGATGTGTTCTTCAAAAGTGGACATTCTGAATGGTGGTGGGTGGAAATGTACAAGTCGTATTTCAGAGTCAAGATCTGTGCCTAAGATAAAGAAATCCAAATGTATTTTAAAATGAAGCATTTAAGACAAAAATATATGTTCATTTTGGAATTTTTTTTGTTTGTTTGTTTGTCTGCATAACGATAAAACTGGCTGGCATTTTTTTTTTAAAAAGATCAGCTTAATTATTTCAACTTAAAAAAAAAAAAAACCCACAAAGTTTTAATTATTATAAATGGACATGGTTTATACTCATAATGAAAGATAGTTGCCCCTTACAATTTAAAATGAAGCATTTAAGACAAAAATATTTGTTCATTTTGGAATTTTTTTTTTTTGTTTGTTTGTCTGCATAACGATAAAACTGGCTGGCATTTTTTTTTAAAAAGATCAGCTTAATTATTTCAACTTAAAAAAAAAAAAAACCCACAAAGTTTTAATTATTATAAATGGACATGGTTTATACTCATAATGAAAGATAGTTGCCCCTTACAAAAGTGAAAGAATAAGTACTTTATTTACCTTTAAACTCATCAAAATTATTTTCAAAACGTGCAAGTGCACTTGTTAGACTAAGGGTATCAACTTCACATTTCAATCCAAAATTGGTGTTATTAAAGACTGCAACAGCACCATTTGGTTGTTTTTGCTCAAGACATGTGTGTTTCATCATCTCTCTCATTTTGAAGAAAAATTAGCCACAGCCACGCTAATACTTCAGTATGGTTGCTTTTACATTCATTATGTTACTAATAAGTTAATAAGTTTGTTAAAAAATTAAAATGCGCCAAAGTATTTTGAAGGCAATATTTTTTATTGCGCATTGGCTAAAACTAAAATGTTAAAAGCCAAAAGTGATTTAGTACATTTTAAAAATATTAATTTGCCTAAAGTAAAAACATCAATATGATAATATGATGTCAGTTGTAATAATAATAATAATAATAGTAGGCCTCTCTTATTTAATTATTAATGAGTCAATCATGAAGGCCTCCCTAAAATAATAATTTCAATTTCATAAATTAATATTAAAAGGATAATAATTGATTAGCTCAAATTTACTGATTTCCTCAATTAGGTCTATGATTATTTAAATTTTAATAAGTTATATTGATTTGGTCAATGAACGCCAATATTCAATAGCCAATAGTAATAGTGAACAGTTTTTTTATCAAATAGAATAGGGCTCAACTAACACTAACAGACTGAACAGCCAATTTTTATTTAATAGGCCTCACTGCCTTTACTTTTTAATAATACTAACTAAAAATAAAGTAGGTAAGTTGCAGTTAAGTAACATTAAATTATTAAATTCATTAAATATTAATCATTAATATTAATAGTATCCATAGACTTGAGTTGACTTCAACTTTAACTTATTTAAGTCAAGTTAATTAAGTCTTAAGTTTAAGTTACTTATTTTGCCTTGTCCTACTCCTGTTACTCCTACACTACAACTAAAAATTGAAATGACTGTTAATTCATTGTCAATGATTATAATTATCACATTGCTGATTGACAACAAATAATTTTTAATAATTGAAATAAACACAATGGTCAATGGATTACATGTTGCACTCACACAAATCACAATAATTTTTAATTTAATATTACTAAGTTTAAATAAATAATTTAGGTTTACTCTTTTTTTTAACTGATAAAGAATGATGGGGTATATTTCTTATATCAGAATGAACTGATGCAATTGTCTACTGAAAGGTCAAACAAATGTCAAGAGTTAGGAAACTATTCGTTACTTTCCCCCCCATCAGATTAATATTAGCAGGGACAGGGAAAAACCAGCTATCGAGAACAGGTCACTATTATGATACGAAATGATTTTTATTTAAAGCAACAAAATTACCATCTTAAGTATCTATTTAATTACAGAATACGGTAAAAACGTTCAAATAGAATTAAAAATCTAGTTATATTACGTCTAAAACGCTCACCTTTGCTACATTAAGTTTTCAAATTAACTGTATTTAAGATGTCATCTAACCGGAAGTGGTGTACAAATCCACCATATTTGATAATGCAAACAAAGACAAAGTTATTTCAGTGTAATGCGATTGAATGCAAAAAAAATCATGTTATGGTCCAAAAAGATCGAAAAGTCACTTACCTTTTAAATTCATTCTTACAAGTAGATCATGAAGATACATGAAAAAGGGGAGTAATTTTATTAATCAGATCCATGCAAATAAAAAGATACACTTGGGAAAAGCCTGCCCTCCCCCCCCCCCGACAAAAAAATAAAGCAAATTAAATGAATCCTATTAGTATTGGAAATTTTGTGTGTACATTAACAGGCATGGCGAAAATTTATGTTTTCCTTATTACAGGTTTTTAAGTAGCTGTTCTGTGTACTTATATTAAAGATGCTTAGCAGATTGCTCTATTCAGCAGGATTGAGTTTGAGTAACTCGGCAACTCTTTAAACTAATCTACTAATCCACACGTCTCTTATTTTATTTTCATGAAATGGGGATGGAGCTGAAGAGCTCACCGCTGAACCGCAAGTTTTGACACTTTTGTAGAACTCCTGTGGTGACTACTCATTCATAGTTAATGCATATCGGATAACATCTCCGTAAATTATATTCTATGAGCATCCTTTGCATTTTTATCCATTTTCTTGCTAGTTTTCATCTGTCTGTGACTTAACCCACACTCATATAGTCTCTTCTTTTTCCGAAGGTTTATTTCACCTCATTTTCTCACCATTTTGTGGTATTTTAATGCAATTGTCTTGATTTTTTGACGTAGCTAGGGTTGGTGTCACCCGGTGCGGTCAACTCATGGTGCCATCGCCACCCCCACCCCACCCCACCCCACGACCTCCGCATCAATTTCTTCTCTTTAAAATAAGCCGACACCATAGCAATGAAAAGAATAAAAACAAATTACATGCAAGGATTTAAATGTATTTCAGAACTGTCACAACGTTAATTTATGGTTATTTTTACATTAAATGTTCTTTATTTAAAATGATCTTTTCCTGATCTTCAAACCTGCAAACTTGATCAAAATCAACATCCTTCACAGTATCACTTTTAATTGATGGGAGAGCCAGATCAGAAAGCATGCATTATTTCAATATGTTCTGCCAAGCGCAGTCAGATTTTTTATTTTTTATTTTTTTGTGTGTATGTTATTGCTGCGATTATGGGTGGGTCTTTGTGCAGTTGGTATAGCTCTTGGTTTATACGGATTCTCCAAACATTTGTACGGATTCTCCAAATAAAAATTCCATATTGGTCTGATTTTTAAAAGTGCATTTTCAATAGCATGTTTCACTAATTGACAGCGCTTCTCGTGCAGAAACAATCTTAAGGTCTCTAAAGGGGCGGGGAGGGGGGGGGGGGGGAAACACTTATTTGTCAAGAGAAAAGCCTTTAGTTTTGTTTTTGCTTGCTTGATTTTGCAAAAGCAAAATCAAGATTCAAGGAGAATATTCAAGGGAATTTCATATTAGACGAGGCATAAGACAGGGAGACTCACTGTCTTGTATGCTCTTTAACCTAACATTAGAGAGAGTTATTAGAAACATACACATTGACACTCGAGGAACGATAACAGGATACTTTCTGAGGGAAACTCAAGACCCACAACCAACGGGCACAATCTACAACCAACCCCTTCAATATCTTGCATATGCTGATGACATTACACTTCTAGGGAAAAAGNAAAAAAAAAAAAAAAAAAAAAAAAAAAAAAAAAAAAAATACATGACCATGATAAGAGAAGAACAAACAGATGAAACAATTAAAATTAGAAACCAAACTTTTGAAAAAGTAAATCAATTCAAATACCTATGATCTTTGTTAAATGAAAGAAACGAATTACTAACAGAAATTAAAGAGCGAATATCAGCCGGAAAAGGGGCATACTTCAGTAGTCAGAAAATACTCAAAAGTAAAAACATTACAAGAGAAACAAAGAAAACTATTTCTAAAACTGTGATAAGACCAGTTGTAACATATGCAAGTGAAACTTGGACCCTGTAACATATGCAAGTGAAACTTGGACCCTAACAAGGACAGCAGAAAACCTATTAAACACATGGGAGAGGAAAGTTCTCAGGAAAATATATGGGCCAACAAAGGATAATATGGATGGAGAATACGAACCAACCATGAATTATACAGTCTATATCAGGATCTCACGATAGTGGCAGAAATAAAAAGAGGTAGGCTACGCTGGGCAGGACACCTAGAGAGAATGCCAAATGACAGAGGAACGAAAAGGGTGCATCACCAATACCCCAGAGGAAAAAGGCTAAAAGGTAGACCTAGGCTTAGGTGGATAGATGATGTGGAAAAAGATCTACAGCAGCTGAAAGTCCAAGCATGGAAAAGAAAGGCATTAGTTAGGTCTGAGTGGAAGGAAGTGGTGAGGCAGAACAAAGCCCTACATGGGCTATAGCGCCACAGGGATGGATGGATGGAAGACCTTTAGTCTGAAGATACTGGGTAATAAGGGGAGAGACTGCAATCAGGTTAGCACAATATAAAATGAGTAAAACAGAGTAGGCAGAAAGCTTCGTCACATTTCACATTTCTTTCACATTTGCCTACGGATACTACTTCTAAGCTAAGTGCTATTTCTTATTTTTATTTTTATAACGTTTTTTCTGTTGTTTTGTTCGCTGACAAAGGCTTTCTGTCGACACGTTCGTTGTTTTGTTGCGTTCCTTTTTTCAGGTTTAACCCTACTCTGTTTTACTCATTTTATAGTATGCAGATACTGCTGTGTAAGGTTAACTTCCTCAAGATCAGCCCAAGGTAAAGTAGTAGATAAACGTGAAATCACAGACTTAATGTAAAAGACCCTTCTAAACATGTATCCAGAGCCTCCGTTCTTCCTCACAGTCAGAGTTCCCAGTGTAAATGGACACAAAAAGAAGTCATACAGAGTGAGCTCTTTTTAATCAATAGCACCTAAATTATGGAACAGTTTGTCTCCGTCTTTGAGGGATTTAAAAGATGATATTTTAGTGACATTTATAGATATTTAAAAAAAAAAATTAAAAAGAGTTTATGACATCAGAGCGTTTTGAGCATGCTAAAATAGCATGGATACTAGCGCTATACAAATAATCAATCATCATATTATCCTCATGACAATCGTGCGGTTGTAGTGACGAATCGGTGAAAATATTATTTTTTTTATAGTATTTCTGGGTTTCGATACAGTCTATTAAGTTAAAAAAAATGTTTTTAAAATTCTTAATTTAAATTATAATTAACATATATTAGATAATTTGTAAAATAGTATTTAATTTTGTTAATCTTATAATTTGTAAAAAGTCATTTTAACAAAGTTTTTAATTTGTACAGAGTCGATTCATGTAGGGCCTACTTAGAATTTGTCGACCACATCGTATTTGGTATCAATGGAAATACTTATTGTCTCAGAATGTAGAAAAATAGAGCGTCGTGTCACTTACGAAAGTAACCGAACACTTCAATCGACGTGACGTTAATTTTTATTCAAAACGGTGTTTTTTTCTGACCTAATTATAGGGTCACCTCATTTCTGATGCCCCATGCTTGAACTTTTAATAAAGCACGTATTTGGATTGGTTACATGTGTGGAAAATTGACGTGTAATTGGTTATCTTTTATGAAATTCGGTTACACAGAGCAGTGTGTTCTCTGTAACTATGCAATTTTTCAATTAGGTGTCACCCCTGAGATGGTGTCACCCGGTGCGGTCCGCACCCCCTAGCGACGCCACTGTTCCACATATAAGCTTAATGGTGTCATAGAGAGAGTTTTTACGATGCCCCATGCTTCATCGGATATCATATTGTTTGATATAATTTATGTTCGAGTCTTAATGTGTCAAAATCTCTTGATTCTTCCTAGATATCCGAATTTTCTATAAATGAAATAATGGAACCATTTTTTTTTTTACATCTGGACTTCGTCGTTGTCATCAGTCCAATTAAAATTTTGAAACGTGTGGCTGTACTGTATATGTGCACCTTGTCCTTAACGTGTGGCACAAGATTCCTATCCTCGAAATGCAGTTCTCTTGCACAATCTATAGGTGAACTTTAAAATAAGTTGGTGAACTTTCTACATGCCTACATCGCAGTATTTACAATCACTGACATTGATACTGGCCATTTTTTAAGCTGTCATGCATAAATGTCATGGTTGCCCAGCCGGTCAAGCAAGCTCTTGAAGTGAGCGGTATAGATGTCCTTGGGATTTGAGATTTGGTGTCGATCCATTTTTTTTTCAATGAAGGCTTCCTTTCAATGGTAAACATGATGCACATTTTGTTAGTTTTCAGGACATTAATGTTTATCCATTTCTTCTGCCACTAAATGCACCAGAGACCTCTGAGTGGAGCTTTTAAATTTCCATTCCAGGTCTTTGTAGGTTGTTCATGCTCCATCTCGTAAATATTATTGGTTGATCCTCAATGCCTGGTCGACATGTTTTTTGTTCATCTCTGAGGTTGGTTTTATTTCATAGCCTCTTATGCTACTTGCCTATATGATTATTTAAAGCTGATAGATGTAAGGTGTTTGAAAGCTCCAACAACGTTCATTTTTTTGAAGTCCTTCAATAGCGATTGTAGTAGTTGTGATAGTTCTTGCCATTTCTGTGGCTGAATAAGAACCTTTTAATTTAGTCCTAACACTGAAAGTGGGGCGTTTGTGGTGAGTGATGTTAAACAGCCTTTCCTTAGGCCTGGTGATTATCTACACTACCTGGCTGAGTCCTTACTTAAGGAGAGTAATATAGCTAAGAGCGTTGATGCATGAACCCCACTTGCTCCAATCCAGTATTGATTGTGAAAGTCCCTGATATTGCGCTGTTGAAGCACTCTATGCTGTGCATATTCTATATTAATTATGAGCGTGAGAATTCTGCCCCTCATATATAGCCAAATGGGAGGTTTATGAAACCTCTATATAGTTTAGGGTGTCCCATGCAGAAAAAGTTTGAAAAACCCATCAAGCTGTCATTTGTACACACCTCATTAATCTATGTCCTGTCATTTGTACACACCTCATTAATCTATGTCCTAACTGCAACATTCTCCTGCTCTGTATTTAACAAACTTGCCTAGGAAATTTCGAATAAAAATTCAAAATAAATCCTTAGTTAAGCCAACAAAAAGGCAATAAAACTAAAAGATGCATTGACACAATTTATTCAAATATATTTTTTTATTTTACATAAACATGTATGTATTTGAAAAAAATCTGAACATGTATTGTATACAAATTTTATAATGTGTAGTTGTATCTACTTCTGAGTATAATTATTTTATCCTAGTACAAAAATTACCATGGTAATTATGGTCAAAATATTTTAAATTCTTTATACCATTTGTATAATATTATAAAGCAGGCATGCACAACTCAAAATGTAAGGCCGGCCGTAATACTTTATGAAAAACTTGTGCGGGCCAAAAGTAAATAGGACTATTGCGGGCCAAACAAAAATAGGACAGGGGGGGGGGGAGAGCTATTAAGAAAATAATAAGAATTAAGAAGAGTTCGTTACTTCGTGTATGTTGCACAGGCTTGTTACAAAGCATAGGCTTATAATTCCATTAGCACAAAAATCACCTATATTAAATCAAATTTAAGCTCATTATAAATAAGGATTTGTTTATTCAATATTTAAGAATTCATAAATTTTAAAGTTAAAAAAAATTTAATTATATACTTGTGCCAAAATAATTTGGCTGGTAAGTAGAATAATTCTGCTTGTAAGTGAAACCAAATAATCAAAGAGGCACAACATCTGTTTTGACAAAAATAGCATAATGTTGCAATTAATACAAATACAAATATGTTTAGTTTGTTTGTTGCATAGTCTCATCATCCTCTATAATAATATTGGAAGCATAATTCTGTATCATCTTTTCAAAAATAATTTCTGTTGTCGGGCTGTCGGTTCAGTTCATCATTAAGACATCACTTTTTAAGTAAAGTTGATGATTTGATTCTTATAAAAACTAATTTTCTAAGAGCAAAGCAAAAAATCCACACACACAAAAAAAACAGGTCATAATTTGTTGTATATAGTAAAACAAAAGTCAATGAAAGTGTTTCATTTTATTCTAAGACAAAAGATGCTGTCAGAGCAACAATAGGTGAGCCAGTTGGTAGGCCTGGGAATGGACCAGAGGAGCCAGCAATGTCAATGTGTGAATATGGCAGAGGTTGTGATGAATCTTTGCCATGCTGAAATGCAAAAGATAGACAGCATAATAAACAAATGTTGGAAACATGTTTTTGTTATAGGGTACAAAACTATGATACAAAATATTGTAAAAAAAATTATTTTAAAAAGTCTTCTTTCAAAGATGAGTTTAAATTTTTAAACACACTCAAAAATAGAAAATAATTTAAAATTTCTTAAAATGGATTACGCAAAGAAAGAATGTGCAGAAGTGTAGATGGGCACTCTATGCACTGTAGCCAAAAAATTTTATTTTAGATAAAGTAACAAAAAAAAAAATTATTTGCTGCTTTTCACTTATAAAATTTTATTCTATATATTATTGACATTCCAATAGTCATCACAGCACACACTCTGTATAAACTACTCAGGTCAGCAAGAGGGTAACATGTGATTTCTCCATCTCTCACAGCCCTAATCCTCCACCCAGCATACCAGAGCTGGCTCCCTTCATTACCCACCCTCCTCCCACCATGCACTGAACAAAGCAGATGCTATGAATCATGATCAGCTGAGCGATGAATTCAAGTGTGTGAATACAGTGCAACAAAAATAAAGATTTGAAAAAAAGATGGAAATATGAGTAGAAGTCTTTAAAAATAGCATATGACAATGTGTCATTTAGATTATCTTTTTAGCAACCAAATAAGTTTTGAAAAGAATATACTACAAAATTTTCACAATCATGTAAATGATAATTCTTCAAATAAAGCACAGTCAGGCAGGATTTTGTAAATATCTTACAACTCAAATTTTTGTTTTATGTAAGTAATTGTAGGTGTCAGTCATAAAATTGCGCATATTTAAATTTAAAACCAAAATCCAGATAGAAACAAAGTGTTTATGTTAATGACTTTTTCTGACTAAACAACAAATAAAATAATGCACACCTTATCCAATCCAGATGCCATTATCAGGAATGCTGATGGTGTCTGATGGCCACGGTTAGTCATTGTAGAAGGATGGTTATTGCTTTGAAGAACATCTTCATACTCAGACTTTCCCTTATGAAACTCAAAGTCCTTTTATATAAAAGCAAAAAAATTATTAACAGAATGAATTTAAGTCAATTGACTGATTAATGATGGATTAAATTTACTACTCAACTTATAATAATTTAGAGCCCATCAGTGCATAAACTGTGAAGTGTTGGGGATAAAGGTTTGTTACGGTACAATTAAAAGTATTTAGTAAAATGTTCATATCAATGCATCAGGTCAAACAAACTGTGCTACCCCACTCAATATTTCAATTATTTCAATTAAGTTTTTCTAATACAATTGTAATTTTAAATTATGAATCAAATAAAGATGCTATTTAAGTTTATAAATAAAGAACTTTAAATAAAATACAATGCCTGCCTCTCTTCTGATGGTTGAAATTTCAAACGGGTCACCAATTTTTTCACCAGATGACTGAACTTTTTGGGCAGTGCTTAGATTTCTTGCTGGTCCATTATCCATAATGATCTGATTATTAAATTAAACGCTTGTATTAAAAAATGTTTACATAGCAACTGTTCTGGGAAAGTGTCATGTGAAAATTTAAAAAGGATTGAAAATGATATTAATTTATTGAGATTATTATGAATAGAAAAATGGGAAAATAAAATTTGTTAAAAAACTTACTGAATATTCAGGACCCATTGCTCTTATGGCATGTCCAGTAAGTGTTGCTATAGTAAATAGTTGTGGGTTGACAGCGTCCACTGCCTGAAATTAATAAATAAATAGTTAGTTATGTAATATTAATATTGAGATATTAATAACTTTAGATAATTAAGAAACAAAAAAAAAATGTATTGCTGTACCCGGTAATAGGATAACGGGAGAAACTTTTACATTGCTGCAGACCTGTTTACCCTTAAACTCTTTAAATCATACAATATCATCACAAAATCGTTCAATACATTATCTTAATAGTAAAAAATAAACATACATTACACCTCAAAATCGTACATTGCACACCAAAATCATAAGAGTTAACAGACCTGCCCATTTCCATCCATATGTACCTGTGGTATTACACCCCATGGAGTGCTTTGACCAGCTTCACCACTTCCACCATATCTGATGTGCCTATGAAGCTCTTTGGGCTGCTTCATCACTTACTTCCTCTCCGAGGTTTTTCTTTCCATGGTTAGATCCCAAGTCTAGGTCTGCTTTTGAGTCTTTTGCTTCTAGGCTTACGATAAAACCCAAGTTTAGCGAGCTATTATTATGTAAGTTTGTATATTTTATTTTACAACCTACCAATTCCTTCATTCTGCACAGGACATCTGCCATTACCATTCTTCCCTCAGCATCAGTGTTGCCGACCCTCACTCTGACTCCAGCACGGGATGTGATAATTTCATCAGCAACATAGCTTTCTAGGGACACAATGTAGTTTATGAAACAAATGCGACATATAGTTTACGACCTTTTGGTGAGATAACATAATAATGCAGGTAAGAAAGTACAGGTATTAATTTTGACAATAAGTAACATGGGAAATAATAAAATGGAAACTCAACTACCGGTATTTCTTTAAATCTGATATAAATTAATGGAACAACAGTTGATAGATAATGGTAAAATGTTTAAGCACCTCTAACTGTTGACCAAATCAAGCCAATAAATAAGCTTCTGAAACTAATGCTTTTGGACCTGTTGTCAAAATATATTGGATTTATTTTGGATTTATTTTGTTTCATTTGTGGTGGGCCTTTATTTTATATTGCATTTAAAAGTTAATAAAAAAAAACATTCAGAATGAACTGAGTTATTAAAACATGTCTATTTGTTGAATGTTAAAGATCTGGATGTTTGAATACTAGCATTTTATACAGAAGTGGAACATTTTTACAAAACCCTTTCTTTGAGACAAAACTCTGGACAATAAAAAAAAACAAGCAACAACAGGGTACAGAGATCCCAGGTTTAAAAAACTAGCTTTAAGTTTCTTGCTTGCAATTTCCATTTACTTACCCTCACCAACACTGTTTCTAACCATTGATAAGCCTGCCACAACTCTTAAATTAGCTGGCTTTAGTATGGATAAAACCTTGTGAAAAATATGTCAATCTGATTACATTTGATGCCTCAGAACATATTAAATAAACTGAAGAAAACACATGATGTGATTTTTGTAATAGTTTAATCTACGAGATCAAAGCATTTTTTTTTTTTTAACAATAAGCCCCAAAAAAACATTTCATGATTTCCATACCCGTGCCAATTTTTTAAAGTTTCTACAAAATATTTAAAATGTCAAAGCAGAAATTTCCAAAGATTTCAACGACTGTCATAAATCTAGCGAATTTGTTTACATTCCTTCCTCCAACTCTATGGACAAACATTATGTAAAATTTCCTAATCCAAATAACCCTACCCAAAAGGCTGATCAAAGGACAGGGAGCCATTGACAACCCTTAAGAATTTTGATATTCAATGAACAAAGAAAAATAAAATAAATAAATATTTAGTATGCAAGTTTATATAACGTACCGGGTATGCAAAAAGATATTGGAAAGGATCAGTGAATGTTTAATAGTATCAGTGCATTGCTTTATTATTTGAATTATGAAACTGAAACTGGCCAAGGATGTATTAACATATTTATGTGTTGACAGACAATTGCTAGCGTTTTTAAATAAAATGTAAAAACCTTCTATAAAGGCAAACACAAACAAAAATACCTTCAAGAAGCCTGCAGCAGCAGCAGCTCCACACTTGTCCCTGTGCATGCCAGCCATAACACCGCCAGCCTTGATGTCAGCACCTCCGGTATCATAGGTAATTCCCTGGATTGTTTAAAAAAAAAAAAATTACTTTGGGACAATGTTTGAGTGCCAAAAGTTTTGACTACACTTAATATAAATAATAATTTTGAGTAAAAATTTATAAGGAATTTATTGTTAGCTACAGTAATCTCAGAAATTGATGATAAGTTAAAAATGTGAGGTAGATTTTTCTAAATAAATAGTGGAAAAAGATATGTTTAGGCTTGAAAAGAAAAAGGCAGGACAATTAAACAGACATTTTGGCTTGATGCTTTCTTAATTGTAATTTTAAAAGTTATGTGTTAGAAAGTCAATGTGGCTCTAAGCCAGGTTCGGGTTCGTTTTATTTAAATTAATAATTACCTTGCCTACAATAAATAGAGTCTTTGTAATATTTCCACTGCCCTTGTATTCCAAGAAAATTAGACGAGCTCTATGCCTCTCAACAACTTGAAAAAAAACAACAACCCAGAACAGCTGTTATTTAGTCTTAAATGATTTAATTAGAAGATCAGTGTTATTTTTCAATTAAGAAAAAGAGTCTTTATCACAAGCACTCATTAATTTGTCAAATTTGCAGTCAAGAAGATGCAAATTGCTAAAATGTACGATTTACGTGGACTTCATAAAGCTTGTTATTATTACTTTTTCCGATTTATTTTGCAGTTCAAATGACCTTCAGTGACCTTATTTTATTAACTTTAGTTACAAATCCGTTTGTACTATTCTTAGCAAGAACCACAGTGTCTTAGCATTATTTTAATTTCTATTAAATAATTTTAATATAATTATATCCCTAACAACAGCATGGTAACGTGCATAGAAAACCTTGTGGAAACTTCTCTGGCATAATGGGGTACCATGAAAACTATTCAGGATAATTCAGAATTCTTACCAAGAAATGACATGCAGGGTGGTGCAAGAAGGTAGGCTCACAGATGCCTTTAAAGTGGAAACAGGCGTCAGACAAGGATGCCTCTTGTCCCCCTTTCTAGTCATTCTTGCCATTGAATGGATAGTGAAAAAATCCACAGACAATAGAGGAACTGTATACATTGGACACTCTGGGAACAACTGAATGATCAATACTTTGCAGATGACATTGCACTTCTGTCCCACAACCAGCAACAAATGCAGGAAATGACTAAAGACTTAGCCACCATTTCAGATCAGCTCGGACTCAATATAAATAAAAGCAAGACAAAGTGCACTAAGGTAAACTCAGCAAACCAAGTGGAGGCCTTCGCATACTTAGGTAGCACCATTGACATAAATGATGGATCTGAAGCAGATTTCAGTGCTAGAATTTATTTATTTATTTATTTATTTAGGCATTTTTGTATAGCGCTTACCTTACAGCTCTAAGCGCTTTACAATTATTAAAAATATGTAAACTATTTAAACTGCTAAAGTAAAAGAAAAATGAAAAACCAGAGACACTAGAATAGTAACTACAATGTGAAAAAATGACTATAAAAACAGTAGCTAAAACATTAAAATGGCTAGAACTAGTACACTTCGGCACATTTTGGCATATACTTTGAAAAAACCCCCACATAAATGCAGGATTAACCCGAGACAGAAAATGAGGCAAGCAAGGAGGGTGCACCACAGGTCATAGGCGGACCTAAACAGATGGGTTTTAAGGGACTTTTTGAAAGTGGACGAGGTTTCACTGTGACGGATTTGGAATGGTTATGGCAGCATTTCTGCGACTGAAGAAAATATGGGAGTCAAAGGAGGTGAATCTGCAAACCAAAGTCAGAATTTCAACACAAATATCAAAAGCAGTCCTATTCTATGGAGCCGAAGCTTGGAGAACAACAGCAAGCATTACGCAGAAAGTACAAACCTTCATAAACATTTGCCTTAAAGATCCTGAGCATCAACTATGCAAACACCATCATCAACTAAGTCTTACTGTAAGGGATATACTAGGAGCCTATTGCTGAAGACATCATGGATGTGCATAGGGCCCACACTCTGCAAACCCCCAGATAACATCACCAGACAATCCCTAACATGGAATCCAAAGGGTAAAAGAAAGAGAGGAAGGCGTGAGAAATCATGGAGACACTAAGTATGGGATACACCTGGAAACAACTGGAAAGGAAAGCACAGGACTGAAATGAATGGAAAATTCTTGTAGATGGCCTATGCACCAGATGGTGATAAGCAAGCATAACATATTATATAGTATGGTATGATTTAACTTTAAATAAAGTGTTTACACTCTCTAAAACTAAAGCTGGTGAAATCTCCAAAGTTGTATTTAGAGCAGACATAAGTAAGAATTAAATTTAAAAAAAACAACATATTTTTACTATCTATTAAACAGCAGAACATAATTGGAAAAACATAAATTCTGAATTCAACACACACCCTGGGGAAGTTCCTAAGTGAGTGAATGAACCAAAACCCTAGAATAAATTATTGTGGCTTCATCAATGAGAGCATAGTTTGCATTTTGAAAAATTACAAAAGAGACATTTATTAAGTACTTGCTTCAGCCTCTTATGATTGAAAAATCACACCTAAAAATAAAGTTGTTGCATATATATTGCAATGAAGAGCAATTTTACCTTTATTAAGAAATAGACTTAATGGTGAAACAAGCATATCACTATTGCAGTGTAACACTGACACTAGTTTGAGATTTTCCAACAAATCCAGACATTAATAAAAGGGCAAAAATTGCATGAATTTCAAATTAATGATAATTAATTTTTTCAAAGTTATAAAAATTATAAATGATTTTGACTTTTCATTTTTTATGTGTGTAGTTTATTATGCTTTAATATTGTTTTATAATATAATTTATTTTTTAAAAACTGGTTTTAATTCTGTAGGTTGGCGTGTTTGGTAAATTACATGCGTCTTACCATTAGCAGCTCTGTTGACAGCTGCCAAAAGAGGATATTCTTTGATCAGTGTTGGAACATCACCAATGACATTAACCTGCATATCAATAAATAAATAAGATTAGTAAGTCATAGAAAGCAATGGTAGGTTCCTTTACTTTCACAATAATTACAATCTAAAAGTAAAGGAGTTTCCTGTGAAAATAAATTAAGACAAGATTCTGTGCAATACACTAGTAAACATGCTTTAAAAATGTTTATGTTAACTCAAAGAATAACGAAATTATTATTTGCAGGGTAAATAATTTAAATTTGCCACATAAAAACATAAATGATGGCAACAGACTTATTTCATTTGAATAAATGAAAACCACTAAAAGAGTTCACATGGCTGTCACTGTCTGAGTTTTTTTTATAGATTTTGCATTTCATTCAGTTCAGTAAACTATTTTATTAAATATACCACATAAATGAAAAAGATTTTTTAGAAATAAGCAGAAGCAGAGCTAACCCATTACAGAGAATAACAAGTTTACGCACAATGACAGAGGTATCTTTGAATGTCTCATTTATGTATTCCTCTACTTTAGGTGCTGACATCCTCTCAGGATCAGAGCCACCAATATCCCTGGCCACAATTCTTTAAAAAAGAAACTTCATTTTAAATTTAACTGACATTATATGATAATTTAACAAAAAAACTCAATGAATGATAAAATTATAGCTTTTAAAAACATACAAAATAAACAGTTTTTTATTAGTAGAGAAAAAAATTAATTGGCATAATGTGTTTGTTAAAATTTAAAAGATTAAAGTTATTCCAGCATTAAGTCAATTCCAACACATACCTTCCATTTTCCAAAGCATTCAAAAGGCCTATTCCTTTAGTTATGCCCTCAATGTTATTACACCATATCCCCAACTTTTCAACCTTCGGTTTAGTGCCAGCTTCACGAAGCTCAAGAGGCTGGACAAATATTACAATGGACCATTAATCATTCATTAAAATCTAATTCACTGACTTTCAAATAAAAACAATAAACCCAACTTCAATTTGCTGTTGATTTGGGAGATTTCAACGGGGCTATGTTTCTATTCCATTTATCATTTTAGACCGCTGATCACTTAACATGTGTTTATTATATAAGCTTTTGAAAATGTAATAAATATTAGCTATAAATACAAGTATGCTGATTTTGGATATAACAGATCAGCATTCTAGTACTTGTAGCTGCCCTTTGCATTTTCAAAAGCATTAAATGTTACATACCTACAAATTTGGATTTTTAAAAAGAAATATTTTATAAAGATAGTAATTTACAAAAAAATTAAAATAGATACCACTTTACCTGTTTTAGCGGAAATAATAATTGATTATCCTTTAAGCATATGCCATGTGTACCATTAAATATGAAATGAGTTATTTTGCATATTTTTATTTGAAGTTAAGTAAATTTGTCCATTTTGAAATTTTCTTTATAAAATGAAACAGAATAAGACAATAAGAAAATGTTTCCTTTTTGGTAAAACATTCAAGTGTCAGATTTTAAAAGAGATTTTTTACCAAAGATTTGGCTTGACTGGAAAAGTGTACTGTAATTTATAGAAGGATATTGAAATACATGAATTAGGCACCATTTCAGAAATATCAAAACTAAAATATCACGCCCCACCCCACAACGATAAGTTTCATAAAAAATGTTGATACGGTTGTGCTGTCATTATTAGTAAAAAAACAAAAATCTTACCACATAGAGTGACTGCAAAACAGCTAATGCTGCAACTATTCCAGCATGTTCAAAAGAATCATCAATGGGTCGAACAAAGAGTGGAGTCTTGCATCCAGCAGACAAGGCTCTAATACAAGAGGGTAATTACTTCTAAAATACGCTTAAAAGGATTAGATATATTTATAATACTCAGGAAGTGAATAAATAAAAAAAAATTTGTTTTATATAATTTTGGAAATAAATAAATACCTTTTAATACCAGCTGTGGCAGCATCTGCAAATCGTCTTACATCATCTTGGTCTCGGTCTAGAGGCCCAGTAGAAGAATAAATCTTATAGAAACATAAGAGAAAGATAAAAGTAAGATCAAATAAAAATAAATTTGTACCTTTAAAAAAAAAAGGAATATTCCGAATGTCATTTTTTAAAAACATTAATTATAATTCAACACTATATAAATATAAATTCAAAGCCTAATGGTTTTAACCTTACACTCTCAATACAATGATAATTTCAATTTTTTAATGAACAAATTATTATTATGATAATTCTGGGTTGAGAAAGTTGTGACATTACCAATCTTCCAGAAGGGACTACTTCAGTTTTGATCAAAACAGGCTGCTTATCAAATGCTTTGTCAATCTGAAAATATTATTGGGAGTGTTTAAAAAATCAATCATCATGGTGGGGAAATAGCAATGTACTTCACAAAAAAACTATGAGGAAGTGGTTTTGAAAATAAACATTTAATAATTGCTAATAATAATAAATTACCTGTGAATAATTTTCTAAAGGTTCCCTTAATATTGCCAAGTTGTCTGTCAATTTAGTTAAATTGTCAGTGACAACAATAACTACATCAAACTGTGGATCTTTGACATCCAAAACTGGAAGAAGTGCAGGAACACTAGATATAAAAAATATAGCTGTCAAATACTCAAAAAGTAGTATTTATAATAATTAGTTAATGTACCCGGTATAAGCTTAATAGTCACTTAATGTATTTTAGCAGATAATGAAAACTTGATATTAAAAAAAAATAGAGAGTAGGCCCAGTAGCAATTTACAAGCTTAGAAATTTAAGTATTCACAAAGTCAAAAATAATGTAAAGTAAAATAATAATAGCTTCATGACATTTAATAAAATATTATAGCCTAGTGTCACAATGGGTATATTTGATGTTTTCACTCAGATTCTTTTACATGTTCATATGATATATGATGTCATAATAACACTTAAATTGAACACAAGTTCTTTTCTTTTTGTAATGTAAAAAAATATTACAGCTATAAATACATCTGCAGGCTGTGCATTTAATTAAATATGGGTATAGTGCAGCTTGCAATAAAAAGGGGGAAAAATGCACAACCATACACTACAAGATTCTTTCAAAGTCTGCTGAGGAATAATGCAGCATGCCAAAGACGGTCTATACAACAGTGATAATATAGTCACCAACTAAACGGCTGTAATAACGTTCATTAACCCTTAACTCTCTAAAAATACACAGCGCACAAATAATTAAAAAATATCCTTTGCGCAACCCTTAATAAGAGTATTCCCATGCTTGACACCAAGACCAATACTGTTAATAGCATTTTGATAATAAAAAATAATAATAATCATGGGCAAGACACCCTATGGTACCCCAAAAATACTTCAAGGGTGCCATGAAACTTTGAACTTAAATAAATGCCTGATCAACACTCAAGTTCCTTTATTATTTGAATTTTTTGTTAGCTAAATTTACAAATTTCTTTTCTAATGTGATACCACTCATTATATGAGTTTCAACAAACGCGCCTGATGTGAGAGATAAATATTAAAACCAGTCTCTATTTTATCTTAAACATTTTGTTGAATGGGGAATGTTTTAAGCAAGCAAAAAACATTTAAATCACAAAAATGGTAAACTTGTTGTGAAACTTTGATCTGATTTTGAAGGTAATTAAAATAAATAATATAAATTCAGTGCATCACGACTCTGATAAAGTGAATGAGTGGGAAGCCCTATGATTAGAGTGTATGACCCGATGTTATAGGGATAATAATGAAATGCATATTTTGCTACTCTCGACTCCACCTGTTATTGCGGAGTCTCCACATCTAAAAATCCAATTTTTATATATGTAATTGAATCAATTTTGATGTATTGTATCCTCATTGTTATCCTCATAAATATGTGCCCAACCCTTATATTCACCCTTGAACTATATCTTTGGACTTTAAAAAAATAAAAAAGTTTTTAAGAAGTAGTTTATCAGTTTATATTGCAAGTTGTATCATTTGACCAAGTCACAGGGAAATACTCCACACACAACCCAGCAGTTCCTAACTTTTTAAATTTAATATGTAATTGCAAGAACTATGACTAGCATGAATACGATGAGGAAGGAATAAAATAGTGGCACATTCTGATTCAAATCAATTGTTAATTCCAGAATTTCATGGAAGAACGCATTCTCTTTGCATGGACCAAAAAGATTATTCAAATTGATTTTTTTTTAGCTTGCAACAAATAAATCAGTTTGATAATCACTTTCCCTACTCCTAGTAATAGTACATAATGTCATAAAGGGCCAAGGGCTCGGTCCTAAGCCAGATGCTTTTCAATATGTACGTTCAGCCCCTGGGTGCAGTAATCAAGCTATTTGACATGCTATATCACATGTTCGCGGACGATACCCAACTTCATCCATTTGTGATTCCCTCTCAGTTCCCTCAACTTTTTAGTGGAGTTAGTTAAGCACTGGATGACCATAAACAAGCTCAAATTAAAGGATGAAAAGACTGAGCTGATCCCAATTGCCACCGCTCAGAAGCAAAAATCTGTAAATAACACAACATCACTTACTCTCTTAAGTGTGCGGATTGAGTTTGCTTAAACAGTGCGTAACCTGGGTGTCTACTTAGATAGAATACCGGTACTGACTTTGGAAAATCACATTAACATGCTTTGCAAGGCAATTTTTCTAGAGCTGTGCAGGATTAGTCATTTCAGACCTTTCTTAACGTTCAACGCATCAAAGTCAAAGAGGCTGAGGTCTGCATTTGTGCTATCACGCATGGACTACTGCAATGCTCTCATGGTGGGTCTTCCAGTTATGCTCTTGGATAAAGTTCAAATAGCACAGAATAATGTGGCTCGCATTGTTCTTCGCAAACGCAAATTCGACCATGCTAAAATACTTCTGAGAGAGCTGCACTGGCTGCCAGTTCGCGCTCGCACAGAGTACAAAATTGCAACTTTGTGCTACCACTGCTTACATGACCTGGCGCCGTCCTATCTCAAAGCACTCATGACGCCTTATGTACCCAAATGTACGACAGCTCTGCTCATCCGAAAGTGGCAAAATATTGATACCGCGTGTTTGCCTTGAGACTTACGGAAAGCGCACTTTCACATTTGCTGGCCCAACAATTTGGAACGCCCTTCCTGTCACTCTCAGAAACAGCCAGACACCAGAGTCCTTTAAAACCGATTTAAAAACACATCTATTTTGCAAACACCTTTTGGGGTGATGTCTGTCTACCATCTTTTTCCAGTTAATGTATATTGGCTTGTGTCGCTTTTGGTTAAAAGGGATGAAAGACTTTGACTTGGTATGCTCGTATGTAGTTTTTATATTGTTGCGTTTGTTTTTAAATGTGGTAAATTATTGATTGTTTTTATTTCTCTTTTTTAATATGGTGGACTTTGTACATTCTTCAAGCTTTTGGGGATGATTCAAATACTCTATTATTATTATTATTATTATTATGATTAACAATGTGATGGGTTGCAATGCAACTTGACTTTACACATTAGATACGACAATCGCAAGTCACAATGTCAGACGAATTTCTCTACCAGACAAAACGATCAGTCTGGAAAGTTAGTCTTGGATGTTGTTGACTTGTTGAAATACTTAAAAATTTAAATAAGGCCTTAGTGATAAGGGCCTTAGCCTTACTTAGTTAGTAAGGAGGCTCAAATAGCAGTTATAAAAATAACTTACTAGATAAAAAGACTAAGTCCTCTAAGTAGAGAAAAAGACTGAGGAGTTAGAGTAAATCATAGATAATGAATGAAGTTATATATATCGATTGAAATTTTTGAAACTGAAGTAAATCGTAGTCCTAAAAGCCTAAAAAGTTAGGAGTAACAACGGTAAAAACCGTAAAAAGTAATTAAAATAAAGCCAAAGAAGACATCTTTTTATTATTTTCTTACTTAGTCATACTATAATCTAAGTGATACTAGTGATATTCAATGATATTGACCATACGCCATACACAGATAAAGTCTAAACGTATTTGTTATAGCCCGAAGCACACAATATAAAAATCTACCTCATGTTTTACGGCTGTTCCCTTGGTGCAATCGATTAAAACTGTTTATTATTAGGAAGTGTGCAGTTTGCAGGCTTCAGACAAGTGAAAGTGGTCGACTATGAACTTTAAATACTTTACCCGATCAGGTTGATCACATGACATGTCACGTTGTATTATTTTCTATTTTAAGACTTGAACGCCGACGAGGGGATAGGAGAGGTTCATAAAGGCAAAGGGTTATAAACTAAGATTTTTACTACGATCCGATAGAGTTTTCCCGTTTACTTTAAAAAAAAATTAAATTGAAACATAAAGCTCTTTAAATTTTAAAATGCATATTTTATGAGCTCACGAGTTAAAAATTCATTTTTTCTCATCTACTTTGTTTTACTCATGTCCTTTCTTTTTTGCTACTATTGCACTGCAGTCTTACTCTTACTCTTAACATTTCTTTTCTTTTCTCTCGCTCTGGCACTCTATCCGCCCCACCAGCCCACCACCACCGAACGAAATAAATTTTAAAAAATAGTTGATTGAAATTCACACAAAAAAATACATAAATAAACGACATAAAAACCATTAAACACATTGGAGAGAAATGTTCGCAGGAAAATATATGGACCAACAAAGGATGGATATAAAATATAATGGATGGAGAATACGAACCAACCTGGGATTGTATAGTCTATATCAGGATCCCCCACTAGTCTACTAGTAGCAGAAATAAAAAAAAAAGGCCAGGTGGTCAGGACATTTACAAGAAAGCCAAACGACAGAGGAGTGAAGAGGGTGCACCACCAAACCCCCAGAGGAAAACGGTCCAAAGGCAGACGTGGGCTTAGGTGGATGGATGATGTGGAGAGGGATCAACAGTAGCTGGGAATTCAAGCACGGAAAAGAAAAGCATCAGTTAGGTCTGATTGGAAGGATTTGGTGAGGCAGGAAACACATAACTTCCTGTCACTGACAAAGGTTACCGAATACTTAATTTGACGTTGAAACACGGTCAAAATGGTGGGTCTCTGACCTAATAATAAGATGACCTAATTGCTGACGCATCAACCTTGACATTTTAATATTAACGAAACGCGTATTTTGATTGGTTACACGGGTGGAAAATGTCACGTGTCATTTGTTATCCTTTTATGAATTTCGGTTAGACCGATCAGTGTGTGCTCTGTAATTATGCTATCTTTCAATTTGGTGTCACCCCCTGAGATGGTGTCACCCCCTGAGCTGGTGTCACCCCCTGAGCTGGTGTCAGCCCTCGCTACCCAACTGAATACAATTTATTGGTCTTCCGCACCTCAACGCTGGGAAGGTAGTTGTACCCCTGATCAAGAACCACTGATCTAGTGAAATGTTTCTGACACGGATGCGGTAATTTGATATCCATAGGAGGCGAATTTCTTAAGAGTTTGCAAAAGACAGTAGTGGACACAGGGACTTTTTATAGGGGGGGGGGGGGGAGGAGATTTGGGCCTTAATATT
>CAXITT010000008.1:923225-960130 GCA_964033795.1 Lymnaea stagnalis
TTTCAAAAAGTCCCTTAAAACTCATCTGTTTAGGTCCGCCTATGACCTGTGATGCACCCTCCTTGCCCTACCTAATTTTCTGTTTCGGTTTAATCCTGAAGTGTCAAAGTGTCCTCTTTTTATAGCCTTTTTCATTGTTTCTATAGAATAGTAGTTACTATCCTAGTGTCTCATTTGTATTTACTTAGTTTACATGTTTTAATAATTGTAAAGCGCTTTATGATAAGCGCTATATAAAAATGCCTAAATAAATGAATAAATAAATAAATCCCAAAAATGCTCCAACCCCGGCAAATGATCAGTGTATTTATTTGTCTTAGCATTGTTGCTAACAAATAATGCTATTTTAAATTTAATTATTATGCACTATCGGTTCATTCCTTTGAATAATAATATATGGACACACTTCTGAGCTCCACCTCAAAGCCTCAAACTTGCGAATGAACAACAGGGTCAAGTTATACGTGACGTCAATCGTATTGGACATTGAAAAGAATATTTGAAAAACAAAAAAAATTGGAATCGTCATAATGCTGGGACAAGTATACGTGGGCAATTATAATGCAAGCAGTAGAGATGGGAATCGAACCCTCTTTAGAAGATCGATTCTGGTTCGTCGTTAACAGGGTTCGAGTTCGGTGTGTTCGACTTCGATGTAATCGAGTCGGGTTCGATTGATTCTCATCTCTTGTAAGCAGTTCTTTTTTGTAACGATATGAGCAGGTACGGTACGCTATTCTGTTACTTTAAAAAAAATATATTCAAATATAAATTATAAAACAATAAAAACTAAAAAAAATAAAGTGGATGGAGCGAAAGTAGGTTGGGGCTTTGGAGAGGGGGGGGGGGGACTCGATGAGCCCCTCTCCAGAAAAGTTTGACTGTTTAAAAATCGGGGGATACATTTTGGCGCAAATTTGAATTTAGTTTTGCATCCTTCTACACTTAATCAGTGATTAACATTAAAGGTGCTACTAGAAATTAAGGCTTCCTTGAAATGATGGTGTTTTTAAAAAATCCTCTATTTTCAATGTCAGTGAATAATTGATCGGAGATTTAAACAAATATATATGTATTTCTTAGAGTGACCCACTTCGTATCTGGTTAGGGGAGTTTAAGAACAAAATTCAGCAGCTCGCAATTCATTGGATATAATCTTATTCAACTTACTTAAAATAAAATAATAAATCTACTGATTAGCTAATTTTGCCAAGTCTTCAATATTCATAGTACATGTACCTAAATAAATGTAGGGCCACAAAAGACCGACTAGATTCATTTATTAAAGAAATCAACATACACAGTACCACAGAAACACATTTAACTTCTCTTGATAAAAAAAAAAAAAAAAGTAATTTGGTAGTTATGTTAACTATGATACGCAATCTTAGCTAAAAATGTAATTTTTTGTTCAAAATTTTGCCAAGTCTTCAATATTCAAAGTACATGTACCTAAATAAATGTAGGGCCACAAAAGACCGACTAGATTCATTTATTAAAGAAAACAACATACACAGTACCACAGAAACACATTTAACTTCTCTTGATAAAAAAAAAAAAAAAAGTAATTTGGTAGTTATGTTAACTATGATACGCAATCTTAGCTAAAAATGTAATTTTTTGTTCACCTGTGACAATGATGAAAAGAACAACCACCGCTGCCAGGACTTGACACATGATGTAGAATGTCACAGCAGTCTCATCGCCGTAAGAGCCCACGTGATCTCTTATACCCAGGGATGTGTAATCGGAGTGGAAGAGGCGCACTTATTTTGGGGAGACTAAGAATCGTTTAAAAAAACAACTTATTGAACTCCCATTTAAAAAAAAAAGAACTATCCAGGAAAAACATGATGGGCACTGATGTCCCTGGCCGTATACTTTTTAAAATAAAAACCCCCCACTTGCTTCGTAATGTAAAATATCAGAATCTTACAGCAGGAGTAATAAAAGCAAAATGTGCCGACTCCATAGCTCTGCTATTAATAGCGTATCGTGTGAGGTCTGAGCGAATCACTGACGGACCTCAGTGTGTGTTGGTCACAGACATGGTTCGAAATGGGGGCTGAACTGTCTCACATGATTCCACGCATCGTGGTATTTCTTTTGGAAAATAAGTTTTTTTTTACTTCTTCTAAATAATCTTTTCTTCATAACGACATTAAGTCTAACCTCTGTACTGTTTGTCTAGGCAGTGACACCAAAACGGTATATTCTAATATATTGTCTACATATTAGATCTGCTAAACAGCAGATAGCAGTATTAATTAGTTCAAAGCTGCATCCAACTTAAGATAATCAATTCAAAGTGGGGACAAAGTTTGATACTGTTTGATCCAAGATATTGTACCAACTTTATATTGGCGAGTCGGGGAAAAATACAGCACACTGACTTATTTCATAGAAATATAAAGATTCACAGAAGGCTGCATTCGATTCTGTATGGTGATATCACCGTTTCCATTTTTAAATCCTATATATTAATTTCACTTTTGTTCGTGTTTCTTTCTAGATAAGTGTATGTCAAAATATTCGGACCCACTTCCCGTCAAGCTTTCGAGCTGAAACATTGCAACACATTCTTTCAAATCTTCAGCCCCGACCCCAACCCAAAACCCCCAAAATCAGTTTTTCCTGTTTTTCAAGGAAAAGATGAAGGAGATATGATGCCATTGATTTCACGAAATAAAATTCCCGATAACTGCGCCAAACGAAATTCTTAATTTTTTTTTTTATATTAAAAAAAAAATAAATAAAATCGCACATGCATTTGGTGCGTAATATTTTTAAATTGGTTTTTCTTCTGAACTATCTGGTGAAATGAAGCTTTGGTGTATGAGCGGGTGGGCCATTGAAATAAATATAGTTCTGGGGCGATTATACAAAATGTACGGTGGCGAGCCTTGTGGGGGTGTGAGCACTAATTGGGATTCTTATCAAGTGCGTTACTAGTTGGCGTGTTTTTTGTCAAATTGTCAGCCCCGCCCCCATTGCTCGATGTTACATTTTATGAAGAATTCATAAGAAAAACTTTATTTTTAGGGATTGTTTTTTTTTTCCTTTCCCCCGACATTCCATTGACATCTCCGATGTTGTCTAAAAAAATGTTTTACATCAGTTGCACAAGCGCACAGCTTGATGTGAAATCATTTCAGTTTGACATTAGTTGCACAAGCGCACAGCTTGGTGTGAATCCATTTCAGACTCATTATCTCACCAAGAGCTTCACACATCAATCATGTCAATACACTTAATTAACACTAATATGTTTACACAGGTCTCTGAATCCACATGACGGTCACACGTTTCGTGGGCATACAATCAACACACTGGGATTGAAAGACCTACCAAAATAGGTTATTGCTGGATGGATTTTTCTTCAATTGCAAGCAAAACTATGGGTACACCATCTGAGAGTTGGATCAGAAAGTTGTGATCAAAAGGATGTCCCCCACCCAACCCAGTAAATAAGTCAAACAAATCACACCAAGAAAATGAGGGGTAGGATTTGGGGGGGTGGGGGGGTGGGGGTGGGGGGCAGGAACTCACAAAACTTACATTGAGTTGTTCAATGATTTTGTTTTTATAAATCTCATCTTCCTGAAAATTTATTTGCAGCTACATTTAAACTTCTTCTTGTTGCTGCTGATGTCAAAGTTATAATACTAATAATTGCTCTTATTATTATTAACACTACATATACTATATAAAAATTGGTCTCACCTTATGGTCGTTTCTAAGTTTTCTTTCGGACACAGCATACGATCAGGTCTTCTTTTTTCTTACCCCTCCCCCTTTTTTCTTCCAATTGTGTACGTCTTTATTTTTTTACCGTTTTTTTTTCCACCGAAGAAGGCGTATTGCCGACACATTCGTTACATTTTTTTTATCATTGTCTCAAGTTTTTCCCACCATGTGTTTCATATTTCATAATTTTATTGGCCATATATAGGAACCATAACAATGTTGTAGTTTGAGTTTTGAGCCACAATCGATAATCCGGAGTCGGAGACGAAGTAGTAGGACTACAATTCATGACAGTACGACAAAAGACTATCTTAAACCCGTGAATTAAATTGCTCATGTGATTGAATTGTGTAAATATGAAGCTGAAAATTTACCATTAAAAACCAATACGATGCATTTTACGTCAAACAGAATGAGTAGGATAATAGAAACTTGTGTTTTTTAATGCAGTAATTTGAAAGCAGCTCCTTTTGCTATATTTTTGTGTGTTTAAGGCAGATATTCTTTGTGTCATTACGAATCTTCTTTTTTTTCTCAAACGGCAAACTGTCAATCGTAGCTTGACGACAATAACTCTGACTTTGACCTCTGTATGACAGGGCGTAGTTAATCGACTAGCTTATCAACTCGACTTGTTGAACCTAGTCTCTCGGGTTTCGCCGTTTAACCTATATAGAGAAGTACTGTAAAACTCGACGGAGAATAAGTGTGTATGGTGCCCTACTGAAGGCCGGGCTTCAAAGTTGTGGGTATACGAATGAGTGTATATTGTGCCCTACTGATAGCAGGGCTACGAAGTTGTGGGTATGAAAATAAGTGTGTATGGTGCCCTACTGAATGCAGGGCTACTAAGCTGTGGGTATGAGAGTTAGTGTGTGTGGGGGCCCTACTGAAGGCATGACTGCGCAGTTGTGGGTATGAATGTTAGTATGGTGCCTTACTGAAGGCAGGGCTGCGAAGTTGTTATGAGAATACGTGCGTGTGGCACCCCACTGAAGACAGGACTGAGGAGTTGTGGTTATGAGAATGCGTGCGTGTGGCACCCCATTGAAGGCAGGACTGAGGAGTTAAGGTTATGAGAGTAAGCATTCACTAGAGATGACGTGATAAAAAGTTTCTTGGTCTCAGACTGAATCTATATCCTGTTAAAAAAAACCATATCGTTGTATGTCTTGTTTTACTCCGCTATAGAGAGATGGATATAGAGAAATGAATATAGAGATATGGATATAGAGAGATGGATATAGAGAGACGGATTTAGAGAGATGGATATAGAGGGATGGATTGCTTTTATTTTGATATTTGGAAGTCGTGTGCTCTGAGTATCACATTTTATTAAATTGACGAGTCATCACATCACAATATCCTTCTCTAACAGACTGTTTACCAGCTTTGAACAATATATCTAAAATATTATGACGGCATTTTCAAAAAAACATTTTAAAACGAAGTGGGAAGTTAAAGAATTTTAAAGGATATTTAAGTGAAAATTTAAAAATAAAAGAAGATATTTTAAAATATTCCACCTCTTAAATAACGGTTAAAATACCAATGTTGTCCACGGGCATTGGCGTAGATTTGCAAACTTCTTAGATAGTTCCAGAAGCTGAAAAAACAAATCAGCAACCATTATTTGCTACCAAAATAGAGCCTTACAGTAAAGAAGAGGCTGCAGAGTCGTTTGTGTCACAATTAATTCTGTTACACCATTTTCTTCTAGTTACGGTCATATTAAGACGCTGGTCAAGTTTCTGGACAGTTTGTTTTTTAATTTAAAATTTGTGTTATCATCAAAACGCGTCAAGACCACAACTGGTTGCTGACATTATGGCGCCTGACGTTAGCTTACAGCCGGTGGATTACATCGTGACCCTCGTCATGCTCCTCATTCCCCTGGGCATTGGAATTCTCTTCGCGGTGCGAGACGCCCACAGGGCAACACGAGACGAGTACTTACTTGGAGGCCGGAGGATGTCAATCATTCCCGTTGCTTTATCTTTATTTGCCACCTTTGCCGTGAGTGTCATTCATTAATGGGCCAAAAGACTCTCTTCAAATTCCTCGAACGGATATTTATGCATCAATCGCAATAGTGTTTTTTTCTTCTTTCAGTTGCTCTTTTACTGAAGTATGCTGTTTGGTCTTAAAATAACTGCTTTTAAAATAAAAAAAAAAGTCAAACAAAAAGCTAAAGCATGATCTGACAGGGAATGTGTGCATTACAAATCAATCTCGATACACTTCTCATTTCAATTACCCCCCCCCCCCCCCCAATTTCTGGTCCAAAATGTTTCAAATATAAATTGCATGTTATTTTAATTATTTTCCATCTTTGATTCACACAGTCTGCCATCGCCTTGATAGGAACTCCATCTGAGGTGTACTACAGCGGGCCCATGCAGCCCACACTGCTCATTGGCTTTGCTCTGTCGTACATTGTTGGCTGTTTCACGGCGATCCCTCTCTTGTACCCACTGCGCTTGACCAGTGTGTACGAGTACCTGCAACTGAGGTTCGATTCATCGCTTCTCCGCATGTCTGTCGTGGTCATCGGTATGTTGCAGACCATCCTATATATGGCCATTGCACTCTTAACCCCAGCGTTAAGTCTGCAGGTTTGTATTGTGTACCCTGTACACAGTTAATCGACTCGGTAGTAGAAGAGGGGCTACTGAGTTTTTTCCCTCCGACAAATTATGTAAAAATATTTCTTTAAAATTTTTGTTTTGTTATGAGATGAAATCTTAAGCCATGATACACGATTCAGTTGTAAAAAAAAATTAAGAAATATGTATTAAAACCAATAGTAGTACATTTATGTTGAAATCCAATATAATGAGGTTGAAATTATGGATGTTAACCAAAAACTGGTTTTGGAATTATTTTTATCATGATAATTAAAATTGTTATTTTCAAAATCAAGATTAAAAAAAACATATAAATCATTATTTAAAAAATAAAATACTTTTTAAAAACGCTATAGAAAGCTCGGCGTGACTATGTTTGTTTGTAGATAAGTCCATTGATTAAAAAACAAAAAACAAATAGATAACAACCAAATTTGACATGGTCATTCCTCCAGACATATATATATATATGGCTCATAGAAAGTTTGGTCAGAAGCCCCCTTTTCCCAAGAGCTGTAAATAAAAGCATCCTAAAATATAAAGGGCAACGATTTAAAAAAAAAACAAAAAAAAAAAACAAAAAAAATCTCTTATATATTTTGCTTCTGGTTCGTCCACATCTTCTACTCAACCAGCCCCTCCCCAACTCGGCATGTTTTATATCAATAGTACTAAGTGGGGGGGNGGGGGGGGGGGGGGGGGGGGGGGGTTGTCACGCAGCGAGCTTTCGTGCGTGATGTCTGAACTTCGTTGAGATTGATTTATTTATCTCTAGTGCGAGGCGACTATTATTTTAATCGCAAACGGTCACGGGCATGGTGTATAACATACTTGTAGGACTGTTTTTTAAATGCCGGCAGGTAGGGTGTAGGACAGTCTGTAGGCCTATTGTTTACAGGCCGACAGGTAGGGTGTAGGACTGTCTGTAGGCCTATTGTTTACAGGCCGGCAGGTAGGGTGTAGGACTGTCTGTAGGCCTATTGTTTACAGACAGGCAGGTAGGGTGTAGGACTGTCTGTAGGCCTATTCTTTACAGGCCAGCAGGTAGGGTGTAGGACTGTCTGTAGGCCTATTGTTTACAGGCCGGCAGGTAGGGTGTAGGACTGTCTGTAGGCCTATTGTTTACAGGCCATCAGGTAGGGTGTAGGACTGTCCGTAGGCCTATTGTTTACAGGCCGGCAGGTAGGGTGTAGGACAGTCTGTAGGCCTATTGTTTACAGGCCGGCAGGTAGGGTGTAGGACTGTCTGTAGGCCTATTGTTTACAGGCCGGCGGGTAGGGTGCAGGACTGTCTGTAGGCCTATTTTTAAAAGGCCAGTATATGGGGTGTAGGAATGCCTATAAGACTATCGTTTAAAGGCTGGCAGGTAGAGTGTAGGACTTTCGGTAGGCATATTGTTTAAAGGACAGCATACTACTATGCAAAATGAGAAGTTAACTTTATTGTAACACTTGGACCCATCGGGTATTTTCTCAAAACCATACTCTCTGGGGGAAAATCAAGAGCCACAACCGATAGGCTCTATCATCAACCAACCACTTCAGTATCTTGCATATGCTGATGACATAGCAATGTTAGGGGAAAGTAATTAAAAGATACATCAAACACTGTTATTGAATTAGAAGACACATCGCTACAAGCAGGACTGGACGTTAACAACCAAAAAAAAAAAACAAACAAAATACATGACTATGTTAAGTGAAAAACAGACAGATGAAACTATTAAAATTAGAAACCAGACTTTGAAAAAGTAAATCAATTCAAATACCTTTGAAAGTTATTAAATGAAAGAAATGCATTATTAACAGAAATAAAAGAAAGAATATCTACAGGGGATACTTCGGTAATTAGAGAATACTCAAAAGTAAAAATATTACAAGAAAAACTAATAAAACAATATATTGAACTGTATTCAGACCAGTTATAAGATACACAAGTAAATCTTGGACCCTAACAGAAACGTTTGAAAACCTATTCAACACATGGGAGAGAAACGTTCTAAGGAAAATATTCGGACCAAAAAAGGGTGAATATGGATGGAGAATACGAACAAGGAATTGTATAGAGAAGTGGTTGGCAAATGGCGGCACAGGAGCCGCATGCGGCTCTTTAGCGACCTGAGTGCGGCTCGGCCAGTGGGCCACAAATAGATTTAGACTCCGAAAAGATGGTACTTGACAGGTTCTTGAAAACAAATTTGACTCTCAAGTTTTTAAAAAAAATTGTCCTTCTACTGATTTTTGGCTCTTTTGACAACCGAGTTTGCCGACCACTGGTATTGACCATATCAGGACCTCGCGCTATTAGCAGAAATAAAAAAAGGGCCAGGCTACGCTGGGCTGGACACAGATGAAGAGTGCCTCATAACAGATAGTAAAGAGGGTGCACCACAAAAGCCCCAGAGGAAAACGGGTCAAAGGCAGACTTAGGCTTAGACGGGTGCATGATGTGGATGGGGATCTACATCAGCTGGGAATACAAGCATGGAAAAGAAAAGCATCAGTTAGGTCTGCGTTAAAGGAAGTGAAGATGCAGGCCAAAGCCCTACATGGGCTGTAGCGCCACTGGGATGGGGATTTATTCTATGTCCTTTACACACACACAAAAAAAAAAAAAAAATAGTACAGAATGAACACAGGGGCGTGCGTAAAGGGAGCTTTGGGGTAGGAGCTTACAGTAATGGGTGTTTAAAAAAAAAATTAATTTGTATTATCAACTTTATATAATAGGGCTGTAGCGCCACTGGGATGGGGATTTATTCTATGTACTTTACACACACACAAAAAAAAAAAAAAAATAGTACAGAATGAACACAGGGGCGTGCGTAAAGGGTGCTTTGGGGTAGGAGCTTACAGTAATGGGTGTTTAAAAAAAAAAATTAATTTGTATTATCAACTTTATATAATTGGATGTGTGTGTGTGTGTGTGTGGACGGGAGAATCGTAAGTGAGTCATTTAGCCACAAATCAGCATTTAGTAATGCCTCAAAGGCAGAATAATAATTTCTCTCCATAGTAGATTTCACGTGTTTAATTACTTTTTTTTTTTACACGTTATACATTCAGTATGAGCTCCTTCAATTCCAAGATGTCACTTTTATGGTTTTTTTTAAACATATGTTTCAATAAATCTCTATGATTTTCCTCAAATTTTTCGAAATCAGATTAAATTTTCCAAATGATAATGTACTTTCCTTTTAACACCCAACGTAATATAGGCTCACATGAAGACTTAGGTTACAATGAAAGCTTCTATGAAAATTGTTGCATCAAGACAAAACTTGGTAAAAATAAATGTCATTATCCCTTTTAAAATATCAGTAGTTTTCAAAAATAGTAATATTCACTTGTTTTGTGAAAAGGGTCTCCTTCGTGATCCTATGTTAATGAAATAATTTGTTAAAATAAAGTTTGTTCGGCATCCAACCAAAAAATATGAAAGATTAAATTCTTTTTATTCTTACATGAGCTATATAAATAGCATTACACTTAATGGATAGATCTAGAGTCAAGACGAAACTTGGCACCCTTGAAAATCTATATTGAAAACCGGAGGGTTTTATTAGTTTTAAAATCATAGCAATACTAATTTCACTTTCCTTTCATACGCTGTACCTCTTAATTTTTTTTCAACCGATTTCAATGGAGCAATTTTTAACTTTACTAATTATCTGATCAATCATTCAAGTTCCATTTCTAAGTGATAACGGAACCTTCACATTATAGAACGGGTCCACATCGGGGTCCTCATTATAACTTAAATTGAAAACTCTAATGCTACGCCACTTTGTTTTTTTATTTTTTTTAGTCTCGAGATAATAGCTACATAAAAAGATTTCTTTTTTTTTTTTTACAAACCATTTGAAGGTTTAAAATATATATAGAGAATTTTCGAGGAAGTTCTAGAGTGTTCCACGTAGGTATAAAGATTAAGAAATGTTAGTTTCGTTTTATATTTATAGATGTCTATACTTCCCTGAGAGTTTCCCCGGCATCGGTTTCCATATCTTTTTTAAGATTCGTGAAGCCTCTTATTCTAGAACGTTGGATCTTTTTAAGATAAGGTTTTAAAGATTACATAAACGTGCTTCTCATGTTTCTTATGTTTCTGCGAGTGTCTATGATTGTCCCCCCATTGCTATTACAACATACTTACAAATATTTTTTTACTTTTCTTTAAAAGTTCCAAAGGGGTAGGAGGTTCTACGTTGTAGTTTCCTTCTAATGTCCAAAGCTTTTATACGAAGACTTAGGTTTCATTGAAAGCTTCTATGTCAACCGTTGCATCCGGGCCAAACTTTGGCAACATGCGTTTCACAATCCCATTTAAAACATTGGTGGGCTTCAAACTAATACCATCCACATCTTTTTGTGCAGGGGCTGCCCAGTTTTATTTTAAATAAAACGATTTAGACTTTGCATTTGCTGCCGATTTTGATGGAACGATGCTAAGAAATAACGCTGGTTCCTTATCCAACCTAAAATACTCAATATTTTGTTGTTCAAAATATAATATGTTGTTCAATATAAAAGATTAAGTTCTTTTAGCAGGGGGGGGGGGGGGGGACGACGACGACACACGTCTAGTAAATGTTTAAAAGGTAACATTGCAAATTCCTTCCCATTTTAATGGGATTACATACGTTTAAAATGAATATTGATATGAATGAGTGTTATAGGTCCCCTTTATTTGGTGTAACTAAAATTTCCCCTTTTTTTAAAAGAGGAACCATTTTCATCTTAATGGATAAACGGCCATAAGCTTTGGCGTTGGTAAATATCTTTTTTTATAACGGCATCTTTTAAAAGTTAGATTTGGTCTTTTAATCCAGCTTGGATACTAACTGAACAAGGGCAGGGGGGAGGGGCCGACATTCAAGGGATAATCACCAGTTTGGGATTTAGCCCCAAACAGCATTTAGTCAAAATATGGGTTGGTGAATTTAATAAGGATAGCGATGTCTCACATGCATCCTTTGTTACACACGGAACAAAGACATCATTTGTTACACACGGAACAAAGACATCATTTACTACACACGGAACAAAGGCATCATTTGTTACACACGGAACAAAGGCATCATTTGTTACACACGGAACAAAGGCATCATTTACTACACAAGGAACAAAGTCATCATTTGTTACACACGGAACAAAGGCATCATTTGTTACACACGGAACAAAGGCATCATTTGTTACATATGGAACAAAGGCATCATTTACTACACAAGGAACAAAGGCATCATTTGTTACACACGGAACAAAGGCATCATTTGTACATACGGAACAAAGGCATCATTTACTACACAAGGAACAAAGGCATCATTTGTTACACACGGAACAAATGCATCATTTGTTACACACGGAACAAAGGCATCAATTGTTACACACGGAACAAAGGAATCATTTGTTACACAAGGAACAAAGGCATCATTTGTTACACACGGAACAAAGTCATCATTTGTTACACACGGAACAAAGGCATCATTTACTACACAAGGAACAAAGGCATCATTTGTTACACACGGAACAAATGCATCATTTGTTACACACGGAACAAATGCATCATTTTTTACACAAGGAACAAAGGCATCATTTGTTACACACGGAACAAAGGCATCATTTGTTGCACACGGAACAAAGGCATCATTTGTTACACACGGAACAAAGGCATCATTTGTTACACAAGGAACAAAGGCATCATTTGTTACACACGGAACAAAGGCATTACTTGTTACACACGGAACAAAGGCATCACTTGTTACACACGGAACAAAGGCATCATTTACTACACACGGAACAAAGGCATCATTTGTTGCACACGGAACAAAGGCATCATTTGTTACACACGGAACAAAGGCATCATTTGTTACACACGGAACAAAGGCATCATTTGTTACACACGGAACAAAGGCATCATTTGTTACACACGGAACAAAGGCATCATTTGTTACACACGGAACAAAGGCATCATTTGTTACACACGGAACAAAGGCATCATTTGTTACACACGGAACAAAGGCATCATTTGTTACACACGGAACAAAGGCATCATTTGTTACACACGGAACAAAGGCATCATTTGTTACACACGGAACAAAGGCATCATTTGTTACACACGGAACAAAGGCATCATTTGTTACACACGGAACAAAGGCATCATTTGTTACACACGGAACAAAGGCATCATTTGTTACCCACGGAACAAAGGCATTATTTCCGGCCTTTTTAGATTGCACTTTTGAAAATAAATTATTTACATGATGTACATTTATTTTCAGCTTCTTAAATACCAGTCAAAATAAGTTTGCCTCAATTTCATTACTGATATCCGATAATCACCCGTTGGTCTTACAGGGCCAAACCTGGGCTCTGAAGAAATGCGTCGATAGAAAAATAGTCACCTGTGAGATAAAAGATTTAAGGCGAGCTGCTGGCAAAACAGAAGGAGCCACATTCGGAACCAGGGAATAGGCCAAATGGTCGGCACCATCCCAAACAGCCATAATATGGCTAAAAAACACATTCATTGGTTTTGGGGTCTGGTCAAAATGCCTGTCAACCAACCTGCAGTGCAAGCGTACGATGGCAGGCTCTCCAAGATTATTAACTGAAATGGAAATGGTCCCCCCAAGTTCAACGTTCACAAGACTTATTATAGATCTGGCCTTTTATAGGAGACAATTTATATTTTGATAGTTGCTTTAGCGGAAGTTTTATGACAAAGTGATCGCTTATAATGAGATTTTTTTTTCAGAATACAAACTCGAGCAAAGCCGGGTATGTCTGGCTAGTAATGCAAAAACATTGGTAGGCATTCTGTAATGACACAAGCTGACAAATATTTAAAAAACCGGTTGTGATTGCATACTATATTTTTTTATGGGTGCAAACGGAGGCCGCCTTGTTTTTGCAAGTGTTCGTTGTGCGACAGATGTTAGTCAGTTGGCAGATCGCAGTCTCTCGTAATCCCCCCACCCCAACCTTAATGAAAGGAAAGCAACAATGAAAAGACAAAACGTTTGGGGAAAAATAATCTATTTTAAGGTGTGTGAAATGGACCGAAAATGCCGCCCCACCCAAAGGAAATGAAAAGCCTTCGGGGAGCGAAAACTCCTCAGTTCCTCTCGCTACGACCGTGGGCGGTCTTAGAAAATATCGGGTTGATGTAACGCGGCTATAACGTAAGTCTTAGAATGCATTGCAAATTGAGGTTATTGTCCCGGGTGGGGGGAAGAGGGGTGTTTGAACTCCCCCAAGACCCCCCCCCCCACACACACACATACACAACATTGGCCAAAAAAAAATATTAAAGTAACAGGAAAGCCGTTCCATGCTTCCCGTATAACTAATCCTATAACGTAAGCCTTAGAATGCATTGCAAATTGAGGTTATTGCCCCGGGTGGGGGGAAGAGGGGTGTTTGAACCCCCCCAAGACCCCCCCCCCCACACACACACATACACAACATTGGCCAAAAAAAAATATTAAAGTAACAGGAAAGCCGTTCCATGCTTCCCGTATAACTAATCCTGATAGTAAAAACTGAAAACCGGTTTGCAAGGGAAAAAAAAATGGTTTAAACATCCTTAGTTAAAATTTAACGAATAGGAGGGGGGGGGGAAGTATACTTACATGTATGTATTATATTTATTGTATAGTGCTCTTTTATTGTTTTCGTCACTAACATTGATATCTTTTTAAAAAAAAATATGTATTAAATCCTTACATTAAAAAGACAGGAGTATAGCAGACTTTGAACGACCAAAGCAGTGAATCGTTTCAAATGTGTCGCCCATAGCTCAGGAAAGATGCACAAGTGTGCTATAGATAGATCATGCCATTGTCAAAATGTGAATTTAAGCACGTCTTCTCCTCCAGGCCGCTGCCGGCATCCCACTGTGGGTCTCCGTGTTGATCATTGGAACTGTCGGCACAGTGTACACTGCGATTGGCGGGATCAAGAGTGTCGTCTGGACCGACGTGTTCCAGACCCTTGTCATGTTCGCTGGAATCTTTGTCATGATTACCAAAGGTCGGCTCGTCTGTTCAAGTTAACCTTAATGAATGTTGGTTACAACGAACTCCTTCTATCCAATCCTGTTACAGAAATCCTTGTATCAAAGTCTGTTACAGAATACCTTCTATCGAAGCCTGTTATAGAACTCCTTCTATCAAAGCCTGTTACAGAACACCTTCTATCAAAGCCTGTTACAGAACACCTTCTATCCAAGCCTGTTACAGAACGACTTCTGTCGATGCATGTTGCTGTTATGGATAACGTGTTCATCTTGACCTATTAAATGTTACCAACGTCATGATAAACTGCTTAAAATTCTAAGTAACATCTATACGGGTCTCGTACAATTTATAAGTAATCAATTAAACTAACATAATAATACGAGAAAGATGGCAGCCGTGAAGTTTAAAGAGTATTGTCTACAATTACAATTCAACTAATTCAACTATCATTTATTATTTTCTTTAATACAAGAGAAATATTTTTGTTTTATTTAATTAATGTATCTTAATTAATCTTGATTATGTTAGTTATATTGTATTTACAGCGTGGTGAGACCAGCCCTAGGCTGGGGTACCACGCTATTTTAAACCACTTTTAGTAATAATACTATCAACAAAAACAAACAATCACGACACAAAATATCTTAATAAGTTAAGCTCCTCATAACAAAGTAACGCAGTGGTTCTCGACCTGTGAGTTGCGGTGACGCTCCCCTAACCCCCACCCCTTCACAGAAAACCCACATGACCCAATTTGGGGTCGCAACCCATGACTTTATCCAGGGCAAGATAGCACTATTTTCGTGTTCATTGTTATTGATGAAGGGACATAACAACTGAAAAGTTCTTTTGATTGTCCTGCCTTTCACAACAAGCTTCAACATCTTGCTCTAACATTTAATTTTCCTCCACACGGTTTGAATATCATGATTGGGTTCTTGCTGGCAGGCGTTATGACTGTTGGTGGAGTGAGTTCTGTTTGGAGCATAGCCGACAAAGGTGGCAGGACTTCTTTTCGATCGTTTAGCCCTGATCCGAGGTCAAGACACACCTGGTGGGGTGTGATCATAGGCGGTATGACCATGTGGTGAGGACATTACATTTAAAAAAAAAAAATTAACATCATTGAAAATGTGTTTTTTTGTGTGTTTTTTTTGCAAGTGTTAATGTCGTATTTTTAATTGATAATTTTTATACATTTATATTTTACACAGTGGCGTAGGAAGGGGTACGGAGGGGGCTGTCCGTCGTGGGCGATACTTTTTGGTGTCTTTATATGGAGGGGCAACATTTTCGCCCAACTACAGAGGTTTTTTTCTTTCATGGAAAGGGCGGTTAAAATCATTGACCCTCACCGGTCGCCACCTACCCTAGCTAAGCCACCTATACATACAGGGGAGGTAGTTAGGTATCAACATTTTTTGGTTTGGAATCCCGCGTCAGTTGTGGCCCTTCATTGGCCGTGCACGTGTTTTACATTTCGATTGTGAGGCGAGTTAAACATGTTGCGATTAAAAACTCAGGTAAGTTTGTGGTGATATCAGACGCCCAATGGTGAGCTGTCTACCCCGCACACTGATGAACTCGTTCCTACCTTTGATATAATATACTTTGCTTCTGGTGTGGCTCCTTCCTTTTCACCACCGGCCCTCCCCCACTCAACAATTTTTAAATCCATTGTACTGAGTAAAAAATAACAAAAAATGTCAAGCAGCAAGGGTCATGCGTGACGGTTGAACCAAGATAAAAGGTTGAATTTGTTCGGAGGCGACTATTATATCAATAGATAAATAGCCACGGGTCTGGTGTAGGACTGTCTGTAAGCCTTTTGTTTCAAGGCCGTCATGTAGGGTGTAAAACTGCCTGTAAGCCTTTTGTTTAAAGGCCGGCAGGTATGGTGTAGGACTCTCTGTAAGCCTTTTGTGTAAAGGCTGTCAGGTAGGGTGAAGGACTGTCTGTAGACCTATTGTTTATTTGAAAATGAGAAGTTAACTCGTTTTAACAATTGGACCCACCAAAACCCGGACCCAATGTAAAAATAAAACTCCACCCCTTTAAGCCTTAGTTTATAATATTACAATGTCATCAACATATTTTACTTTGTTTTTTTTTTTAAATAATTTGTATTTTTTGGAAAATACAGTTGGGAGTAATGACATTTTATAATGCTTTACAGTACAAATAGATTTTCTCATTAATGTCACCCTTTAACAAAACATAACATTGATTATTTTCCCAGGCTTGGAAACATATTTAATCAATCAACAGTTCAAAGGATTTATGCCATGAAATCTATCAATGATGCCAGATTGTCGTTCGTTGTCAACGCTTGCATCACACTCACCAATATGGTACTTCTCTTCAGTGTCGGCATCGTCATCTACGCTTACTTCTCCCACATCCGATGTGACCCCTACAACGTGCGTACACGATATTACAAATGTAACAATGTGTACATTAGCTGTAGTAGTATCTGGCTAAGTCGTTACACATGTAACACAATGTATATCATCCAGTGTAAACACTTGTAACACAATGTATATAATCCAGTGTAAAAATGTCGCTAAGTCAATACACGTGTAACAACATAAACATAAGCCAAAGTGAAGGACCTGGCTAAGTCATTACACATTGGTCACTATCTACACAAGCCAGTGTAACACCTGACTGAGTCATTACAAATGTAACAACATGTAAAAGTTTAAATCATTAATTAATTTATTAAAGAATATTGAGAACGATTAATTTAAAATGTATTTATATATATATATATATATATATANATATATATATATATATATATAAAAGTGAATGTTTGTTTTTGAGTTTGTTCCACATACGCTTTTACATGGATTGATGGATTTTGACCAAACTTGGCACATATATCCATCATGATCCAGAGGGAACTCTTAAGGGGCCCAAAATACTTTTTTTTTTCCCTTTATATGAGCTATATAAAAATAATTAGAAACAAATACTCCTACAAGCATGGATGGATCTTGACCAAACTTATTACACATGCACTTGATTATCCATACTAAAAATCCAAAGGTTATTTACCTCAAAATATCCATACCTCTGGGGCCGGGGGCCACGTTTCATTTTTTCTTATGTAAGCTTTATAAATATTAATAAGCTTAGTACTACATGAATGGATGGATCTTGACCAAACTTAGTACACATATACTTTTATTATCTATATTCAAATACCGAAGGGTACTGAACATATAATATCCATTCTTCCGGGGCCCCAATTCATTTTTCCTTATTTAAGATATATAAATCTTGATAGGCTTATTAGTGAACACTGTAGATTCTATGTGAATTGATGGATATAGGCCAAGCTTTGTATCCATACACTTCATCGTTCATATTGAAATATCGATGGATTTAAAACTAAGAATATCCAATCCATGCAGGGCTGATCTAGAATTTTCTAGATCGTTCAATAATTTAAAAAAGTGATTTCTTTGGCATTTTTAAACCGATTTTAATGGGACAAATTTTAAATTTTAATTATCATGTATCTCAAAGATTTTTATAGGGCCGCCCCCACCCCCCCCCCCCCCCCCAACATCTCAGACATAGCTAAAACGTTATTTTATTAAATGGGCCCCCACTGAGGCCCCTATTTCAATCTTAATTTACTCTAGTTATAGTACTACAATTAAGTGGTATAATATGTCGCATTCAAGAAATAATTACGCAGAAAAGTATTTTTTTCCCGTTTTTAATGGAGGATATTAATTTTAATCTATAATGTTCCAGAAGGTTATTTAATGTTCTACGGGGATATACAATGGGATCTAAAAGCTTATTTGAACAAAATCGTACTGAGCATGATTCCAAAGATTAACACTACAGGATCCCATCGGTTACGCGATCCCATCGCGATTCCATAAGGTAACGCGATCAAACCGGGATCGGGATTCTATCGGGAAATGGGAGAATATCGGAAAAGAGGGTCCCGAGGTGGAATGGGATACCACAGAGAACGGTATCCTGACGGGACCGGTAGCCCATCGGGGTACCACTGGGATCAAGACACCGACGGGATGGGGATCGGGATCTCACCGGGAACGGAATCACACCGGAAAAAGAAATTGCGCCGGTATCAGGGCCAGAATGGGATTTGGGTCCCATTTGGATTGGGGCCTTACCATGATCGGGGTCCTAATGCAATCCCGTGCAACGCCGGGTATATCGGCTAGTATATATATATATATATATATATATATACCGGTACCGTATTGATTTGGTAATAAAAGTAAACAACACCTTCAATATATCAAATATACGGAAATTACATTACTCAATAGGTTCTTATAATTTTTTTAATCAGTTATATATGGCTTTGATATTTATTAGTGTTTTTTTTTTTGCTGTCATCAACTATTTTTTTTTTTGAATACCAAGAAATTTCTTTTGGGCATTTAAACTTTGGATATTTAAATTTAAACGATTCACCTTGGTGTATTAATTGGTGTTTTTATAATTACACTTTTCAAAGCTTACAGAGGTAGCAGGCGGAGTATGCACCGTATATAATTTGAATATAAATGGAGCACATCAAAAAGTGTCCAGATTGAGAATAAATGCAGATAAATGAATGTTTGCTATTGATATTAAAAATAGGTAGCTTCCATAAATTAAAAGGTTTACTTCTGATACTGTAAATAAATGGTGCATGCTTGATATTACAATCAAATGTTTACAATTAATATTAAAACTAAATGTTTGCAATTGGTATTACAACTAAATGTTTACAATTGGTATTGCAATTAAATGGCTGCGATCGATGTTATAAATTATTGTTTGAGATTAATATTGTCGATACATAATATATTTCAGGGTGGACTCATCACTAACAGAAACCAACTTCCACCGTACTTTGTGCTCCACACTCTGAGAGATTTTCCTGGCATTTCTGGAATCTACATGTCAACATTGTTCAGTGCATCCCTCAGTACCCTCTCGTCAGGTTATTTTCTTCTTGTGTTTTTTTTCTTCTGCATGGACTTATCTATCCCCGTGGCGCTACAGTCCATGTAGAACTTTTGCGTGCCTCATCATTCCCTTCCACTCAGACTCAGACCATCCATTCACCCCTGTGACACTACAGCCCATGTAGGGCTTTGGCCTGCCTCACCATTCCCTTCCACTCAGACCACCCATTCAACCCCTATGGCGCTACAGCCGATGTAGGGCTCTGGCCTGCCTCATCACTTGCTTCCACTCGGATCTGATGCTGTTCTTTTCCGAGCTTAGATTCCCATGGACTTATCCTTATAAATGTATTGGCGTTTTAAAGTAAATTAAACTAATTATAATTAATTGTGTATGTTTCTATCGTGCAGGCATAAATGCACTTGCTGCAAACACCGTCGAAGATTTTTTGCAAAGACCTCTGAAGAAAGTCAAGGAAAGCAGAGCAACTCTTATCACCAAACTCTTCGTGTGTTTTTACGGTGTTCTGATCATCGGCCTCGCCTACTTGGCCGATCACCTTAAAGGCCCGGTTTCACAGATGGCGTTGTCCGTCATCGGCGCGTGTGGCGGGCCCATTTTAGGCATTTTCCTCCTCGGGGCGTCGGTCCCATGCGGTAATAAATGCGGTGCGTTGATCGGAAGCCTAACAGCCATCTCGTTCAACATCTGGATCGTCATGGGACATCAGTTTTACGGCAAGAAGACGCCGCTCCTGCCCTCACCGTCCACGGAGATGTGCTTCAACAATGGCACGGTACTGAACGACGCTCTCTACGTCACCACGGCGGCTCTCAGAAACACGACGTCGTCTTATTTCACACCTTTGAACGGCCGAGGCGATGGGTACGGATTCTTTCTCTACGACATTTCCTATGAGTGGTACGGACTCACCGGCTGTTTTGTCAGCTTAACTTTGGGTGCCGGCGTCAGCTATCTTACGAAGAACTGTTGTAAAGGCACGACGAATCCGGAACTCGTTTTCCCGTTCCTACGGAAATTCTGGTCATTTCCGCAGACAGGATCCATTGCAATGGTCGAACTACGCAAACAAGTAACAGAAGAACTGAAAGAGAAACTAAATACTTCTGATGTTTCAAGGGCGTTACCCAGGGTGGAAATGAAGCATGTCGGAATAGGGGATCAGCTGCACGTAAAATAGCATGCACTCCTGCGAATACGCTAAATCATGTATAATTTGTACAGTATAATGTGTTTACCATAATCAAAATATAGGCATGGTGTTTAATATTATTGCTGCCTTAATCCCTAGCAACTTTTTGTTGTTGATGTCGTTGTTGAATACCTCACAAATTATATAACTACACCTGACAAGCCAACCCATCATATAACTACACCTGATAAGCCAACTCATCATATAACTACACCTGACAAGCCAACCCATCATATACTACAGCTGACAAGCCAACCCATCATATAACTACACCTGACAAGCCAACCCATCATATAACTACACCTGACAAGACAACCCTCATATAGCTACACCTGACAAGCCAACCCATCATATAACTACACCTGACAAGCCAACCCATCATATAACTACACCTGACAAGCCAACCAATCATATAACTACACCTGACAAGCCAACCCATCATACAACTACACCTGACAAGCCAACCCATCATATAACTATACCTGACAAGCCAACCCATCATATACTACACCTGACAAGCCAACCCATCATATACTACACCTGACAAGGCAACCCATCATATACTACACCTGACAAGGCAACCCATCATATACTACACCTGACAAGACAACCCTCATATAACTACACCTGACAAGCCAATTCATCATATAACTACACCTGACAAGACAACCCTCATATAGCTACACCTGACAAGCCAACCCATCATATAACTACACCTGACAAGACAACCCTCATATAACTACACCTGACAAGCCAACCCATCATATAACTACACCTGACAAGCCAACCCATCATATAACTACACCTGACAAGCCAACCCATCATATAACTACACCTGACAAGACAACCCATCATATAACTACACCTGACAAGACAACCCTCATAAACTACACCTGACAACGACCAGAGCGCAGTGAGCATGCTAAAGTGGTATGGATACCAGCGCGATCAGATCAAATCAAATCAAACAATCCTGTAGAAGATTTTTATAAATTTATTTAAATCTGGTCGGGGGAGCGTTTGGTTACTTTGCCCCAGGCAGCACAGGATACATCTCAAAATAAAGGAATGAATTTGATAAATAATACTTCTTCTTGGGAACATGTCGCAGGTAGGAAATTGGATGTGTAAATTTTCACTGAATGACAATATATATTAACTCCTATGGTATTACATTTGTGAAAAAGTGATGTTACATTCTCTTTTTACAAATATTGGGTATGTTCATTTTGCCCAAGGCAGCACAACATACGTCTCAAAATAAAGGAATGGTTTTGATAAATAATTAATTTTCTTGAGTCATACATGTCACAGGTAGGAAATAAGATGTGCACATTTTTACGTGGATGACAACATAGTTAACTCCTATGGTATTACATATGTGAAAAAAGAGATGTCACTCTCTCTTTTTACAAATATAAGTATGTTTATCAGTTAAGAAGATCAATGGCGTTAACAAATCTTGGGTACATTTCTATAACTATAAACTATAAGTATAGCCATGAATATCAAAAACCCAATCATTTTACACACTTGAAAAATTAATTTTGAAAAATAGATATGGGTTAATATTTAGGCCTACTTTCAAAAAATTAAAATATAATTTTGTTTTTACTTTTACTTTGCAAAAAGTAAAGAGATTTGTATTTTATGAGATTAACCATTTAAATAAAAAAAAAAACACAAATAACAAGTCTGTTATAGACGTGAAAAACGGTTCGTGATTCTTCTTTAGATAAAAGAATTCTTTGTTTTACGATTTTCGGATACTATATAATTTTTTTTTAAAAAAGGCAAAAATGTGTTTAAATTTTTGCTGAAGGTATCTATAATAATAATAATAAAGTTCATTTCAAAAACACGCTTCATCCCCAAAGGCTCGAAGCACGGTAGGCCTACAAAGTCAACAAAAAAAACAAATCTATAATTTACCACATTTAAAACAAACGCAACACTATATGTATGGAATTCTATATGTATGGAATTCCTATAATATAAAATATTTTATATCATATATAGAGTCTTTGCTGTAAATTTAAGGCAAGTTTTTTAAACAAGTTTTTTTAGAGAAAAAAAGTTGCAATTCAAGGGCACGAAAAGGGGTAAATCTTAAGAATTTCTCTAACGTAGTAATTGTCCCTAAATTAACTTTTTTTAATGACAAAAGTGATATAATTAGTAATAACTTAGACTGTGTAATTTAAGGTCATGTTTAGAGGGGGAAAAGTAGTTTAGGAGCGTGAAAAAGAGTAGGGCAGCCCTATAATATATAGCAGATAAATACTTCTCAAAACATAATGATGTTAGAAACGTAAATAACAATACATTTTCAAAGTTATGCAGTGTGATGCGTTTTTGAAATATCAGTTAGAAATTATCACAAAATGATTTACCATTATTATCCCGATAATATCGGGTCATTTATTCTAGTACATTATATTGTTATACCATTTTATGTATCCATACTATTTCTATGTGTCTCTGACCAACACAAAGATGTACGTTTTTCAATCATTTGATCACGCCCGTGTTCAGCAGAATATGCAGCGGTCGCCACCACGAAGTCTACGAGGAACATCTTTCAAACGGAACATCAGCATTACGTCATTTCGCCTTGATTTTTTTTACGGACATAGGTGCGTTTTTTTGTGTGCATCGGATACAGGTTGGACATTGCGAGCCACGATGATGTGTTGTGAAAATTTCTGCCTGTGGCGTCCGACGATTAAGAGTTTTATAGGAGTGAAATGTTCTGCGATGAAAGTCGCTTTCTCTTACACGTCGATAAGACTTTCCTCTCCGTTGACAGATTACCTGTCCCAAACCGTGTCACTTGGTGCTTTTTTAATTTATTATTATATTATTATTATTATTGTATTATTATTATTGTATTATTATTATTGTATTATTATTATTTTATTATTATTATTTTATTATTATTATTTTATTATTATTATTTTATTATTATTATTTTATTATTATTATTTTATTATTATTATTGTATTATTATTATTGTATTATTATTATTTTATTATTATTATTGTATTATTATTATTGTATTATTATTATTTTATTATTATTATTTTTTAATCTCTATCGGATTTGCTCTTCCACCTTTCTTCCAAACACGGTCACCATTTCCGTTCATTAACATAAGATTGAAAAGATTGCTCTGATATCATTAGAGACTCATCTCAAACAACTGACCAGCATTTAATCCTCTTCACTTCTATGGTCACGTTGCCGCTGGAGCTACGCGCAGTAGACAGACGCAAGCACGCGTTCAAGATACGGGAGTTTTAGTATCGTCACTGCTAGTTTTGGCGGTTAGTACGTTAATCTTTGATTTCAAGGGAACTTATTAAGAACGATACTCGTATAACTGATATAATGAAGTTGCTTCCCCTGATCAAATAAATTAAACAAAAATGTACACGTAACAGTAAACAACCATGGCTCCTCCAAACTTTGATGCATTGTTTTATCCATAACTATGCTCGGCTGGATAAGTTGCTTGATCATTTTGCTAATTATCTGTTAAGAGGGAGGTGGTTTTAAAATGAACTAAAACGATTGGAACGAAAACAAACCAATCCTCACAAAACAGCAGAAAGCGCTCATGAGACAAACAGAAAATACTCGTTACACTCATATAAACGGGCTAATAAATAATAATTAAAATGCCATCATGCTATGAAAGGGGAATTAAGAAGCATATTCGGGGGAACGCCCCCAAAAAAGTCGAAAGTTAAGAAGGAACGTGACATCATAAAGCCGTCTCCAGGAAATACAATAGCTGCACAATTTATTTTTTTTTAAATCATTCAAAAAATTACTTATCTCATAGCAGAGTAAAAGTTGGCAAAAACATTATTTAAGACTTATTAAATTTACATTAGCATAACAATTTCATTTTTTTTTTTAAAGCAACAACCTATAAACAGATTTTAATTTATAGTACTGGTCTTTAAAAAACCAAAAATTTGCAGGTCAATGCTGTAATGGGTGTCTTCTGTGTGTAATGCGCGTGGTATCTTGGTTTGTGAAATATGAAAACATTTACAGTGTACTCCATATTCAGTATATAGGGCCTACAACCACTTATAGTTTACTTTTACAGTTAAAAAGACGAGAATCCCAACACCTAGCTTATTGTCAATGGCTTACATCTGTTGTACTCACTTAGTTTTTGTACAAAACTTTGTCCTCAACCATTATTTAACTTAGTCAAACAAATTGTTTCTTTCATCCAAAACTAAAGAAGAGGGCGTGTGGGAGGCTGTCAGTCCCGGGGCAGCACTGTTTAATCGGGTCACATTTTTTTTATCCATTTCGGCATCATATATATACTTTTTATTGCTTAAAAGGAACAGATAAGGCGAAAACACTTGAAATATTTGCATCTAAATCATCAGGCTTTCCAACCCCAAGTTCATGATACCCTCACAGAGTGGCCCTTGCAGCCAGTGAAATATCAGCACCAGGCACATAAACATTGCAAATCCCCTCTACGTGCGTAATAGGAGCCACGATGAGCAATAAATTGATCGTGGGGGCCCTTAATTTCTAGAAGAAGGAGAAGTGTCTTTTATATGTTTGTGGTTTTCGTAAGTGAGGGGCTTCAAGGTCAATGACCATAATAAAATCCCCAATCTAATCCCATCACGTTAGCCTACCCCTGGTTATCTGGACCAACATCACGTTAGCGTACCCTTGGTTATCTGGACCAACATCACGTTAGCCTACCCCTGGTTATCTGGACCAACATCACATTAGCCTACCCCTGGTTATCTGGACCAACATCAGGTTAGCCTACCCCTGGTTATCTGGACCAACATCACGTTAGCCTAACCTTGGTTATCTGAACCAACATCCCATAAGTCTACCCCTGGTTATCTGGACCAATGGAGATCCCGTCATGGAATATCAAGAGATATGTGTGCTATCTTTAGGAAATGTACGATGCTGTTTGTCGAGGGCCGGTAGAAAGGAAGGATTCTAGGGTTGAGACTTTGGGCCATTTGTGGGCCTACCAGTTTGTCACTCATTTAAATTTTTAAAAAAATTATTGCAAGTCTCTTTTGTTTTAATGGAAATATTTCTTTCCGCTGATGCTTCATGACATCACGATATTATCCCTATAATCTGTGGCCCCAGGGTTTCTTTCAGCTATATCTCGGGGGGGGGGGGCCCCCCCCCGGGAAACCCCAGGGCCCCCCCCCCCNAAAGTCTGAAGTGCCCCCCCGGGGGAAAATTTCTGAAAGAAACACTGTGCGGCCCTCACTTGTGTGTAGGCCTATACAATTTGTTTGTGCCCGTCTGCTTTTGTGTCATCCTGAGATTTTGGGCCTATGACATTTGGAAGACATTTTTTCTCTTTTTCACCCCTTGTAATTTTTTATTTTTTTTGGCCTACTGTTTGTTTTTGTGAGCGATGTTTTCAAGTGGATAAACGTTATTTACAACCAGTTCTTATTTTAACGAGGCCGAGACTGTTTTAGAGATGCTCGGCTCTCCATACGTCAGTCAGAAAAATCGCAGTCTCACAGTAACATATCCTTTTTATTGAAAAAAAACGTTAAGTCATATTATTATTAATTATGTAACAAATAATACGCCTAGACTAGAGACTAGAGCCCTGGTATTCCTGCTTTAGCAGGCATCCCCTTCCTTTCACTATGTCTTCACTCTTTATTACGGTGCTGTCATGTATAGGCCTACTCCCAAACTTGACACACTTATGTAATTTTGCTTTTCAACTATTGAATAACAATTCACCCAAGCGTTTAGGAGGGAATATTTCATAACCAAGTTATGTAAAACGATCAGTCTAGGTCAAGGTGATCGCATGTGTGTACCACTCGTAAGCGGACTCTTTACTTCCGTTCTGCAGTCCGAAAAGTCAACTTAAAACCCTTGACTTCTTCACTGTGCCGCATGACCACTCAGAATTGCTGGCAAGGGCCAGGAAACAGGTTCATTGTTGACCACAAACTACTGCGCCTTTACACAACCCTAAAGAAGTGGGTCAGGAGACATGTGATATGGCGAGGCACGCTACACACTCATTTCAACAGCATGCCGCGTTGTGATCGACTTGGCCTTTGCTCGATGGAGAACATGGGATTGAGAGGGAAGATACTGGTGCATTCCTCAGCACTTGAAAACTGATAGTCATTGTAGCTGGTCACGCGCAGTTAAAAACAAAACAATTATGAAATCCTGTTCCCTAATTTAAAAAAAAAACACCAACAACAACACGTTAACTTACGGTAGAATATGAAAACAAATCGTCTCCTACATAGAACATAAATTGTGTAAAAGGTGTATGGGTCTCAGCATTAATCATTATTACTTCTCATTGATAAAACACACAATTTCAATAAAACGAATATGATTTAAAATATAATCTTTTGAATAAGCTTTGTTACCTTTGTAAAAAGTGATACCTAACGTTTATGACTTGCGTAAGACTAAGAAAAGTCGAAGTTTGAAATATAAGCATTATCTAACAACATTTCGTCATGCATGACTAATCTATCAGTATCAAGTCATGAAGTAAATAAGCTAGGCCTAGGTTGTTGTTTTTTTTAATATACATAATAATTTCAGCTCCGTGTTCTAAGGGGGAATTTAAAAAAAAAAAAAAATTGAATGCATGAATTCATCGCATGAACTCCGATGTTCAAAGTTTGTAGTCACGAGTTAATTGTGTACAGATTTAAATATCAATTAATCCTCCCATGCCGCTGTCTGAGGGTAACATGTGTAACTATCATGATTGAACGAATGTGTTGAGGCTCTGCTTGGGGCTAAAGGGGGAAGGAAAAGAAAAAAAAAAGGTAAAAACATTGAGACAACTGAAAGCAATAGCAACAACATTTGAATCAAACTACATAGATAAATAACAATTAAGACGCATCAAGTTTTTACCAGGTTAAAGTCACACGAACAACACTTTCCCCAAAAGAAAAAAACTTCATCATCATTCAGATCCGGTAGCCATTTAATTTTAGCATGTGACCTTCGTTTATTTTACATTCACGCTCACACTCTCACGACATTTAATTTCCCTGATGCATTTGAATGGAAATGCCTTGAAGCTTACAGGGCTTACAATTTAAAAAAAAAAAATCATCTTTAAGAATAATTAAATCATAAAAGTTATCCTCTCCATTTTGTTCCTTCATAACTCGCGGTCGAAAAGTCCTGAGTCGCTTACGTCATAAGGAAACATTGTTGTATAGGTTTTTAACGTTTTCATTTAAAGTTGGGCTAACCATTAACCATTAATGAGAGATTTTAATGCAATAAAGTAGACACGTCGATCAGTCTACCTTAGACTTATGAGTATGAGCCTCAGCATCAGTATGGTTTATACCTTTCTGTTTACGCCATTTAGACTCGTAGGTCTATTATCTTCGGGAACAGTGGAGCAAGGTGTGTGGAAGCTTGAATTAGAAAGACTGGACCATAAAAGACGAATGTTTCGGCCAAGAGCCTTCCTCGGTAGACTGGGCACATGAAGAAATGACAAGAGGTAGGAAGTGTTATTATGTTATTGCCGATATGTTATTGCCGATATGTTATTGTCGTACGTTGGGTTTTCAAAACTACGATTTCAGGAAGTGAAAGAATTTATATTATGCTCGGGCATGATTTCTAGATTTAATGGAATTCCTCGACATGGCTATGCACAAAGATATTGAAATATAAATAGTTCATATTGATTACATAAGCGTTTTACTAGAAATTTGGAGAACTAGTTGCCCTACAGTAGGGCCTAACCAGTTTTGGCTAATTGCTTTCTTAGTGGCTTGAATCATTCTTAGAAATTAAGCACCTCTACAACTAAACTACACACATCATACGTCACCAAATAGGAATAGGAATTCACATTTAAAAAAAAAATCCTTTTCTGAAGGAGAGAAACGTATTCTTTCTACAAACTGACCCCCCCCCCCCCACATCATTTATGACATTTGATGACATTAACATAATTCTGGGTGACAAAGTGGTCTATTATGACTCAATACAAATAGCTGGTGGTCTAGAGTTCAATCCCCACCAAAACCAAGACAACCAAAAACATCTTAAGCACCCCGGTTGGATGGGACTCGTTAGCCTTGGATGGCAACTCATCTAAGAGAAGCCAAACTCTGAATTCAAACCAGGAGCCAGAACGATCAGAACTGATCATGTGCCCTGAAAATATCGAAGGAAAAAAATCTGTGACTTTCGTTTACAGTAAATCGTATTAAGCTGGAAGATCTATAAACTGAAAATCATAGGCGAAAATGGTTAATCACCATGACCTATTTTGACCAAGATATATGATGGCTGAATTCTTTTAACATGAAATGCGTATTTCTTTCATTTAATAGCTTATGAAGCCAAATAGTTTAATATAATCCCTTGTTATAAATCAATAATAACATTTAAATTAAAAAAAAAAACAAAAAACAATTATTCCCTTTTCAACAATTTTCTCATTTCACGACAATATGAAATTTATTTCAAAATAAATGGCATTTTTACAGCCAATATAGGCCCACCTATGATAACCATCGTACTTAGTATTTAACAAAAGTTCTTACCTAATTCCACCCCCACCCCCCACCCACCAAAAAACTACCCCCACCCGCAAAAACCAAAAAAGTTATAGTCTGTTTAGACACTATGCCCTACGCACACATTGTAGATTACAAAAAAATGAGTAAATTATAAAACTAAAACAAGGAATTAAAAAAAAAATAAAATAAGAATATATATTAAAATGGCTCAGCTCTGTTTATATAATTAATGGCTCCCAATTTTCTTTTTTTTCTCTCTCACGTGACCAGGCCCGTTCTTAGGCATACGCTGACTACGTATCCTCGTAGGGCCCCAAACGTGAGGGGGCCCCCGTGAGGCGCCCTCGATATATGTCCATATATTTCAGAATTACACATTTTCTCTTGAGGCGGAATTATCAATATGGTTAGTGGTTACACGCAAGCAAAGAGGAAACATTGATGAAGGCAGAATGGAGGTGCCGCAGTGGTGGGTGGTGTTTTCTCCTCGAGGGAGCTCCACCCCCGACCCCCCCCCTTCCGGGGCCCCCAACCTACGCTCCATGCTTAGGGCCCCCAAACTCCTAAGAACGGCTCTGACGTGACTTCCCAAATATCCTTTGCTTGTACCATATGATCCGCTTTGAGACTACCTGTTTGGCACAAAATAAAAATATAAGTTAAATACAAGAGATTTCATTGTATTAAAATATTATTATGGATGAGAATGAATATCGAATGCTGTTGTCAGTTGTATATTTGGGTTTTGCAGTTTTGCTTGATATATTACTTATATTCCAGTGACCAGTTTTTCCCGAAGTGATAGTCCGCGGACCGGCACCGGTCCACGGCCAGGAATCATTACGTAATGCAGGGATATTTAGCATTTTGTAAAATAACTTTATCTCCAATACTACGCCAGTCAGGTATGAAAAGAAATATAAATATCTTCCCTGAGAGAGCCTCACATTTAGGTCACATGACTTGGCTCCGGCAGTGTTGTATATAAAGCGAGCGCCTCCACAATCGGGCCAGAGTTTGTTGTCTTGCTGCGTCAGTGAACGTACAGACATACCTCATAGCGCCGAATTAGTTACCCACAATCTAATTCTACATTCTTCACATTTTGTTCATCTTTGACTAGATAATAAACATCAGAAAATGTCAGTCAGTCAAGCTCGCCAAAACTACCACGCTGAAAGCGAGGCAGGCATTAATCGCCAAATCAACATGGAGTTGTATGCAAGCTACAGCTACCAGTCGATGGTGAGTCATTTCTTTTTACGCACCACGGTACACACCATTGTGACACCATTTACTTGAATTTTACATAAGAGGCATTTTATGTTCGGTAGTACAGTAGTGTCGCTGTACATCAATAATCAAGATAAAAATCATAAAAATTAAAACTTGCGGCGCCCCCCCCCCCTCTCTCTCTCAAAACCAGTGACTATTCTTATTCGTTTACCCATTTGGCATGACATGTGACATGTGAGGGGAAAGTCTGGGCGTGGTAACGTGGATCGGATCGTTAAGTGACCTTAACCCCATTCATCCGACACTTGTCAAGGTTGAGCTATTTAAAATGGTTCAATCTTCCCCCTTATGAAATCTGAAAGTGGACCAGGTAACAGCCTTAGTTATTTTGGGGTGTTATTAACTATAATTTAACTTACTTAATGGTTAATATAGAGTAAGATTCGTGGATTCTTGGAGCACAGGACACATTGTTTCAGCACAGGACAGTGTGACTGTGACATGTTTTCCCCCTCCTACTACTTGGTCTTGTTTTAGATTTTCTGGGTTACCTGTATTCACATGACAGTTTTGTAATAGGCTATAATATTGACAAATGACTACTTTTTTGGGCTTCAAATTTGAAATCTTTTATGGCACTTAGAATAATGGCTCGTGTAATGTCCATGCATATATTTATTAATGTACCGTACCAGTGCCCCTTAGTGAAACAGACATTATATTTAATGCCTTGCCTTAAATTGGGCCTTCTAAGCGGTTTATTAAACTTATACTTCCAATAGGTCAACTGTGATTGAACCCTATTCAGTCCCCAATGGTATTCACGGTTTTTTTTGCATGTTGCTATTTGCTCTTTGATTTGAGAAGATGGCAGAATTTTAAGAACTTAAGCAAGTCTATTTAATTATAAGCAAGTCTATTTAAATATAAGCAAGTCTATTTAAATATAAGCAAGTCTATTTAATTATAAGCAAGTCTATTTAATTATAAGCAAGTCTATTTAAATATAAGCAAGTCTATTTAAATATAAGCAAGTCTATTTAAATATAAGCAAGTCTATTTAAATATAAGCAAGTCTATTTAATTATAAGCAAGTCTATTTAAATATAAGCAAGTCTATTTAAATATTCAAATATTACTTGCTAGTTTATTAAAGCTTCTTTGTAGTTCATTCTTGCTACTAAAATTTGAATGGCACCAATATCTCTTCATTTTTAATCGTTTCTCAATTATTTTCTTTGGATTCAGCTTTGAAAAAAAAAAAAAAAAGGTAATATAGCATTGAGACATTCTGAACTGGCAACAGTTTCGTGAAGCAAAAGTTAAACTTTACTTTTTTTTTCTCTTTGGTAATCTCTTAATTTTTAATAGTTTCTCAATTATTTTCTTTGGATTCAGCTTTGAAAAAAAAAAAAAAAGGTAATATAGCATTGAGACATTCTGAACTGGCAACAGTTTCGTGAAGCAAAAGTTAAACTTTACTTTTTTTTTCTCTTTGGTGCCAGGCCTACTACTTTGACCGTGATGATGTTGCCCTTCCTGGCTTCCACAAGTTTTTCAAGCATCAGTCTGAAGAGGAGAGGGAGCATGCTGAAAAGCTGATGAAGTATCAGAACAAGAGAGGAGGTCGCATTGTCCTTCAAGATATTAAGGTAATTAACATTTGATTTGACCACTAGGCAATAGCCTTCTTTGAACAAATGAGAGTTGCTATTTCCAAAAGACAATACTTTTGCTATTGAATTTTAAAGGGTAATTAATTTAAAGATAACTATGCAGGGAGTACCAGTAATACAAAGGTTTAAAATTCATGTTAGTATTTCAATTTTTTTTCTGCTTGTAAGAATTAGGTTAGATCAATAAACAGCTTACCATTAAATAAACAGCTTACCATTAAAAAGCGTTTTAAAAGAATTAATTTATTTTCAGAAACCCGACCGTGATGAATGGGGCACTGGTCTTGAGGCCATGCAGGTTGCCCTGCAGCTTGAGAAGAGTGTGAACCAATCCTTGTTGGATCTGCACAAGCTGTGCACCAGTCATGATGATGCCCAGGTAAGACACATGGTTCAAGTTTTTGACCATACACCTTTAGCTACGGTAAATTTAATAATGTCACAATTTCTTCCCCTTTCTTTCACTTAAATTTAAAAATATTTTAACTCAAGTTTACATTTTATTCCTCAGATGGCAGATTTCTTGGAATCTGAGTTCCTTGAAGAACAGGTCAAGTCCATCAAGGAACTTAGTGACTACATCACTAACCTGAAACGTGTCGGACCTGGGCTCGGAGAGTACATATTCGACAAGGAAACTCTTAGCAGTAGCAGTTAAAATACTGCTGCATCGACTGTTAGCAGGCTTGTTATAAAGTGCAAGCCATGATTGTTTTGTCCCATGCCCTCATTTTAAGAAACTGTTTGACTCCATTTTTTTTTTGAAAAAAGAAAAAAAAAAAAGTACGTGTTTGAAAAGAATCTCTTGTTTTTTGAAACATTAAAAATAGGGCACACATTGATAACATTTGTGACGACTTTTTCTTTGATTGTACGCTTGTGTGCATGAATATACAGTACAAATAATTCACAAAAACTGTTCCCGCTAATGAATATAAACAGATTTAATTTATTTACAAAGTGTTGGTTAGTACAGGGTAACAGTTAGTACAGGGTAACCTAATGACAGCAGAGGGTTGACTCCTTGGTAAATATATTTGATGTGTAACGTTTTGTGTCCTCCTCTCCGCTGTCACCTTCTTTAGGCTCAACTTAAACTTCATCATTGACTGAAACTGAAAGTAAGATGTTGGCATTTTTTTTTTAAAAAAAGCTTTAACTTTAAACTACTTAAAGTTTAAGCATTTACAAGTAGTTAGTATTCAGTACAACAAAAGCCTCACTTAACACAAAGGGTGAGTCTGGCTGCTAACTTGACAAACTGAAGGACCTAAAATGGTTTTGATGGGGTAGCTAATTTTATTAGTACCGTAATCCTAACCCTACTTGGTAGCTGAAGTATATTCCTATTACGATGAGATAAGTTTGTGACACCAGAGAGGGAAAAGTATTTTTTTGTACAACTCGCTAATTAATAAACTGTAAAGTTCTAGTACTGGTGATAACTTGACCTTACCAGCAATGAAAGAAAAATAACGTGGAGTGTACCTAGATACACTGAGCCTTCGTTTTCCCGCCATATATTACCACCAAAAAAAGATATGCGAGGTACTTGGGCAGCTAAAATGGCATTAGTTACATAAAGTTACAACAATGGCAACAAACTTAGGACGTGTGAGGACACTTGAATATTTGTTAATAGTTGACACGGATGTGAATACCGGGTACATGAAACTGGAAAGTTGAGCTCCCACTTAACTGCACAGCAATTTATGGCGACCTTGAGCTTGAACCCATTGACCGTATTTTTGTTCTGTTTTTCTCAGATTTACATTTTATTATATCGTATCGGGTGGTCTGTTGTTGTTTGGGTTTTGGCGTTAAGAAATCAACATTGAAATTAGTACCGTTATGTCATAATATCCAATGAATTGAAAGGCACTATATGTAACATGTTACACAATTACAAATACCGGTAGTGTTTCTTTCAAAGAATCTTATAGTTATAGGACTCTTGAGTCTGAGAAGTGCATTTTATTTTATTTTTTAATATTTGGGTGGGGGGGGGGGGGTATTGGGGGGAGGGTGTGCATCTATACACAGTACTGAATTCATCCAAGTTGTGACTCCCCTGGGGGGGGGGGGGGGTATGCCTTTGTTCCAATCTTAGTTTCGCTCCTTTATTCTATGTTGACAAGAATAGTCCAAGCAGTTTTGTTTTACAATATTTATTGGAAATGATGTGCCAAAGAGTACCGGTATCATAAAATTACTATCATCCAGGGTTTTGTTAGGATAGTTACAAAGGTGCTGATACTGTCACTAGATAGCGAGGGGAAGGGGGTGTGAAATTGAAAATCAAGGAAGGCATTTTGGCAAATACCGGTAGCTAACTTTAAAGATGCTTGGAAATTCAGATGATACTTAAACTTGTTGGGCTTACAGTGTTATACAACAGTGGTCCCCAAACCGCGGACCGGTACCTGTTCGTAGATCAAATGGTACCTGGCCGCCCAAGAAACATTAAATTATTTCCATTTTATTTACTGTGGTGAATTTCTCTTGAGATTGTCCGCCTGTTGCACAGAGAGCATCATATTTGATGGCTAACCGTATTGTTAATGCTAAAAATCCATTCACTATTGGTGAAGAATTGATCTTGCCCTCCATTTCCGGTGAACTTCTAGGAGAGGCTGCTGTTAAAAAGCTAGCATATGTGTCTTTGTCGCCTAGCACTGTGACTAGGGCGCATTGAGGAAATAGCTAAAAACATTAAGACAAAGTTGTTGGAGATATTTTACACATCACCGTGGTACGCACTACAGGTTGTGGAATCTACAGATATCGACAACAAGGCAATACTACTTGTTTATGTGCGATATCTTTATCAGGAGGATGGGCATTAGGATTTTTTTATGTGAACTATCTTTGCCAACCAACACTCCAGGAGCAGAACTGTACAAGTCACTGGATGGTTATATATCAGGGCAACTAAAACGGTCCTTTTGTGTCGGCATATGCACGACTCATGTGTCATGACTGTCTGGTGTAACGGCTCAGAATGAGGAGGTTGCACCTGAGAGTGAATGTACGCATTGCATTCACAGGGAAATACTGGCAAGCCGCAAAATGTCCCCGGAATTTAACAGCGTATCGATTGATGTCGTTAAAGTTATTAACCCCATCAAAGAACACGCCCTTGGCTCGTTCCTGTTTGAGCAGCTTTTTGAGGAGATGGACGCAGAGCACAGATGCCTTCTCTTGTACACAGAAATAAGATGGTTATCCAGAGACAAATCGCTCACCAGTGTTTTTGAATTACAAGAACCATTGCAACGATTTCTCTCACAAAAGAAGTCACCGCTGGTAACGTATTTCAGTGACAAGGTATGGGTAGCAAAATTGGCTGTGACCTGTGTGACATATTCAGCCAGCTCAATGAACTCAATCTGTCACTTCAGGGGAGAATGACAACAGTTTTCAAGTTGCCAGACAAAGTAGCTGCATTTAAAGCCAAACTGGAGTTGTGAGGACGGCGCGTGAGCAGAGGCATTTTGAACATATTTCAAACATTACCGGGGATTTTAGGCAAGACTGAGCCAGAGTCAACGCCGGCCTTTAGAATGTGTGACCTACGCCCTCGCACAGGCTGCCGTGGCCACAGGGGCGCCTGAGGCGCCAAGAAAATATTTAAATTCCCTTCGTTTATTATGATAGTGAAGCGTGAACCTCGGGTCCAGGTTGAGAAACGGTGTTCTAACTTTAAGTACACGGTGTGTGCTTAGGGCGCCATCAAGTATCTTCGAAAATAGGCAAAAACATGGCATTTGGAAGAAAAAAAGAAATAGCAATAAAAAAGATGTTCTGATCTAAAGGCTAAGAAAAATGTCATCAGTCAGTATGCTAATTGTTCATACTGTTCAAAAACAAGTTAAAAAAAATTTTTTATTGTTCAGTGTTTGTTTTATTAAACTCATTACCGAATAACTAGTTTTTCCGTTTATGATTATATTTAAAAGGGTTCGCCAAAACTAAGCTGCAGGGCACCAGCAACCGTTTGGCCGACCTCAGGCCGAGCATTCATTCTCCCAGTTGGTGCACGATCACTTGTCTTTGGTGTTAAAAAAAACTTCGAGCGCTACCAGACCACTGCTCCTCTTGCTTGGGAGGCATGCTGTTGAGAGCCAGTCATTTGCAGATGACACGCCGCTTTACAAGCATACCCACCCTTCTCTTGTTGAATCCGCTGTCCAGACTTTGCAGGGGTGCATTGATGATGTCAAGTCATGGATGACACTCAGCAAGTTGAAGCTTAATGATGACAAAACGGAAGCACTCCACATCCACAATCAAACATCATCCTCTACCTCAACTCTTCTAACCTCATTTCAAGTAGGTAACTCTGACGTACGGTTTACACCCTCTGCTAGGAATCTTGGTTATATTCTTTCTAACAACATGTCTCTCGATAAACACATATCTCACATTTGTCGTTCAGCATACACCACTATCCATCAGATCAGCTCCATACGCCACTACCTCACAGTTAGCGCTACAAAAACTCTAGTCTGTGCTCTTGTTCTCTCTCGTCTTGACTATTGCAACTCTCTTCTGTCAGGTTCACCAAAACACTGAATAGAAAAACTCAGCTGCTAGGCTAGTTTTAAAGGCAAAAAAACGTGATCACGTCACTCCACTACTCCATTCCCTTCATTGGCTACCTATACAGGCACGCATTGACTACAAGTTGTCTGTTCTCTGTCACAACTTTTTCTTGGATTCCTGCCCTTCCTATCTAACCGAACTTCTTTCTGTCTATTCACCCCTTCGACAGCTTCGCTCCTCTGCAGACACGCGTATTCTGTCCGTTCCCAAGACACACACTAAAACATATGGTGAACGATCTTTCTCTTTCTGCGCCCCCAA
>CAXITT010000008.1:964796-975912 GCA_964033795.1 Lymnaea stagnalis
AAAAATATATATACTTTTTGGGGTGGGGGGCCCATATTATTTTTTTTTATATATATATATATATATATATATATATATATATATATATATATATATATATATATATATATATATATATCAATAAGCTTAGACAACGGAATATGTTCTATGTGAATTTATGGATCTAAGCCTAGCTTTGTTCATTACGCTTCTTAGTCCGTATTGAAATTTCGGTGGATTTAAAACTAATAAAATCCAATCTAGAATTTTTTAGAAGGTACGATAATTTTAAAATGCGATTTCTACGGCATTTTTAAACCGATTTTAATGGGACAAATTTTAAATTTTAATTAAATAATTTATCTGAATGATTTTTATAGCCCTCTACCCCCCCCCCCCCACCCAACCCCCCCCCCCCCATCTCAGACATAGCTAAAAAGGTACTTTATTAAAAGGGCCCCCATCGGGGCCCCTATTTTAATTTAAAATATTCTATAGTTATAGTAGTACAAATTAGTTGTATAATATTTAGAATTTGAAAAATAAATGCTTAGAAAAGTAATTTTTTACACATTTCATGGAGGATATTAAATTTAATCTAGAATGTACCAGAAGGTTCTTTATTATTCTACGGGATATATAATGAGATTTAAAACCTTATTCGAACAAAATCGCACTGAGCAAGATTCCATAGACGAACAAGATCTTAATGGGGATCGAGATCCAATAATATACTGGAACCCATCGGTAACGCGATTTCATCGGGTAACGGGATCAAACCGGGATCGGGATCCTATCGGGAAGCAGGATAAAATTGGAAAAGAGGGTCCCTAGGTGAAACGGGATCACATAGAGAACAGTATCCTTACGGGATCGGGATCAAACAAGATCGGGATCCCACCGGAATCGAGATACTGATGGGATCGGGATCCCACTGGGATCTTGAATCCCCTGGATCCGGAGCCACAAGAAAATGGAATCCCACAGGGATCAGGATCACACCTGGAAACGGGATTGCTCAGGGATCGGCGCCAGAATTGGATTGGGGTCCCAATAGGATCGGGGTCCTAATGTAATCCTGTGCAACGCCGGGTATATTGGCTAGTATATATATATATATATATATATATATATATATATATATATATATATATATATATATATACGTGAGACGATGGAGTAGCTGAATAGTAATACACTTCGACGAGTGGCTCACCAGGCCAATTCGAGAATGACAATCTCTACCGCATCTCTCACAGGAGAATACATACCTACCCACCAACCTATACACCTACTCACCCGTCAGTCTGCTCGCTAAACCACCCAAAACCACTTCTGTAACTCATACCTCCAAAACCACTTCTACATCTAAAACCCATAACACCACTTCTATAACTAAACCACCCAACACCACTTCTATAACTAAACCATCCAACACCACTTCTATACTTTATAACTATAACTAAATGAATTCAGCGAGAGTGTTAGTGTCTACCATTTTAAATACCTCTATATCACGTGTGACTTGTAGAACTTCCCAAACCGAAGAATCTTAAAGTTAATTTGACTTTTATTAAATAGGGCGTATACATTCTAAATACGTGTAGGCCTATACTCTTATAGACAGTACCGGCATATTTGTGGGTGGGGGAGCGAAGGGTGAAGCCTCGCGCAGGTTCTGAAACTGTAGCCACAACTGTAGCCATAACTGTAGCCATAGCTGAAGCCATAACTGTAGCCATAGCTGTAGACATAACTGTACCCACAACTGTAGCCGTAACTGTAGCCATAGCTGTGGCCATAACTGTAGCCATAGCTGAAGCCATAACTGTAGCCATAGCTGTAGACATAACTGTAGCCACAACTGTAGCCATAACTGTAGCCATAGCTGAAGCCATAACTGTAGCCATAGCTGTAGACATAACTGTACCCACAACTGTAGCCGTAACTGTAGCCATAGCTGTGGCCATAACTGTAGCCAAAGCTGTAGCCATAACTGTAGTCACAACTGTAGCCATAACTGTAGCCATAGCTGTAGCCATAACTGTCAGGCCCTATTTTTCGTAAACGAGTCGCACTCGTTCACAAAATAAAATAGCTAATTCTGACTATCTTGAATTAAAATTAATTTGACTAAAAATTAACTTCTTAGAAGTTTTTTTTATCTTTATCGAAATTAATAATTGATGTTTCCAGTCAAATGCAGAAAGGAGTAATTTACAGCACATAGCCGGGGAACGTTTACTTTAACACAGTGGTTCTCAACCTTCCTAAAGCCGCGACCCTTTAATTCAGTTCATCATGTTGTGGTGACACCCAAACCATACAATTATTTTAGTTGCTACTTCATAAATATGTGTTTCTCCTGTGTAAGGGCCATTCGACCCCCCCCCCCTCAAGGGGTCGTGACTCACAGATTGAGAACCGCTGCTTTAAACCCATTACAACATATTGTGTTATCGATTTGTTTTGACGCCATTCTAAAAATGAAAAAAGTTTATCGACACAGGCGAAACAATGTGATGATATCTTGTGTTGTGGTTATTTGTGATAGATTCAATCTGTTAAAAAAAAATGGCCACCAGCCAATCGTGATACGCGTTCATGTGATCGATATGTTATACAACATGAACGCCTCGTTAAATAATCCAATATTCAATAATTATTTTGTTGATCTAATACAAGTGCTCCTAAATAATATATGTATCGTATGTGTGATATTCTTGGCATAACAGAAACATGCTTGTATAATCTCTAAACATAACTAATGAACTTCCTTTAGTTTTCAAAGAATCTGGTTATTGATAATTTTACACAGTTGTGACTTTTGGATATAAGCCATGTAAATCATTATAAACACATGGCTGCTGTCACACGCAGGGCATACTTATTGATCTTCTGTTTTGTACTCCAGTTCTGTGGTGCGCTTACATAACGTGCACCACGCATTCAAGCTGCCGCCTTCTCCAGTGTGTTTTATAATTGGCGTACTATCATTGAGCTCCAAGACTTGATATGAGAGACATTACGTGAATGCTTCGATCAAATCACTTTGTATATTACAAACGGAATCCACGTGTTGATGCATCGCCATAACATCGACTAAGTCGACGGCATGCTCACTGAATCTCTTCTCCCTTTTCATCCGCCATCAAACGCTTCAATAGTTAAGCTTTCTTGTTGTACTAGGTTTGGTATTGTAGGTTTGTTTTTAATGTACGCACTAGGCAAATTTGTACCATGTATACGTTCTTACGCCAGGTAGCTTTCTGTAGTTAAATGGATGTTAACCTTATGAAACATACCGTGACAGAGTTAAATGGATGTTAACCTTAGGAGACATACCGTGACAGAGTTAAATGGATGTTAACCTTATGAAACATACCGTGACAGAGTTAAATGAATGTTAACCTTAGGAGACATACCGTGACTGAGTTAAATGGATGTTAACCTTATGAAACATACCGTGACAAAGTTAAATGGATGTTAACCTCGGGAGAATACTATGACAGAGTTAAATGAATGTTAACCTTAGGAGACGTACCGTGACATTGTTAAATGAGTGTTAACTTCATGAAGCATACCGTGATAGAACTCAATGGATGTGGTGTTGTTCTTAAGTATGGACCAAGTGTGGCTGTGTTGTTGTTCTTAAGAGTGGACCAAGTGTGGCTGTCTTGTTGTTCTTAAGTGTGGACCAAGTGGGGCTGTGTTGTTGTTCTTAAGAGTGGACCAAGTGTGGATGTGCTGCTGTTCTTAAGTGTGGACCAAGTATGGCTGTGTTTTTGTTCTTAAGTGTGGACCAAGTGTGGACCAAGTGTGGCTGTCTTGCTGTTCTTAAGTGTGGACCAAGTGTGGCTGTGTTGTTGTTCTTAAGTGTGGACCAAGTGTGGCTGTCTTGTTGTTCTTAAGTGTGGACCAAGTGTGGCTGTGTTGTTGTTCTTAAGAGTGGACCAAGTGTGGCTGTGTTGTTGTTCTTAAGTGTGGACCAAGTTTGGCTGTGTTGTTGTTCTTAAGAGTGGACCAAGTGTGGCTGTGTTGTGGTGAATTTTGACCAAATGTGGCTGTGTTGTGTTGTTGTGAAGTGTGGACCAAATGTGATTGTGTTGTAGTGAAATGTTGACCAAATGTTGCTGTGTTGTAGTGAAGTGTTGACCAAATGTGGTTGTGTTGGGTTTTAGTAAATTGTGGACCAAGTGTGGCTTTTTTGTAGTGAAGTGTTGACCAAGTGTTATTGTGTGTGTTTTAGTGAAACGTGGACCAAGTTTGGTTGTGTTTTTTTTTAGTGAAGTGTTGACCAAATGTGGTTGTGTTGTGTTGTTGTGAAGTGTGGACCATGTGTGGCTATGTTATAGTGAGGTATGGTTCAAGTATAGATGTGTTGTAGTTAAGTGTTGACTAAGTATGGCTGCTTTGTTGTTATGTGTGGAAGAAGTGGTACTGTGTTGTAGTGAAGTGTGGGCCAAGTGTGGTTGTGTTGTAGTAAAGTAAGGACCAAGTGTTGTGGTGTTTTAATTAAATGTAGACTGTAGATGTATTGTAGAGAAGTGTGGACCATGTGTGGTTGTGTTGTAGTAAAGTAAGGACCAAGTGTTGTGGTGTTTTAATTAAATGTAGACTGTAGATGTATTGTAGAGAAGTGTGGACCAAATGTGGCTGTTTGTAGTGAAGTATGGACCAAGTCTGGTTGTTGTAGTGAAGTATGGACCAAGTCTGGTTGTTGTAGTGAAGTATGGACAAAGTCTGGTTGTTGTAGTGAAGTACGGACCAAGTCTGGTTGTTGTAGTGAAGTATGGACAAAGTCTGGTTGTTGTAGTGAAGTATGGACCAAGTCTGGTTGTTGTAGTGAAGTATGGACAAGTCTGGTTGTTTTAGTGAAGTATGGACCAAGTCTGGTTGTTGTAGAGAAGTATGGACCAAGTCTGGTTGTTGTAGTGAAGTATGGACCAAGTCTGGTTGTTGTAGTGAAGTATGGACCAAGTCTGGTTGTTGTAATGAAGTATGGACCAAGTCTTGTTGTTGTAGTGAAGTATGGACCAAGTCTGGTTGTTGTAGTGAAGTAAGGACCAGTCTGGTTGTTGTAGTGTAGTATGGACCAAGTCTGGTTGTTGTAGTGTAGTATGGACCAAGTCTGGTTGTTGTAGTGAAGTATGGTTCAAGTCTGGTTGTTGTAGTGAAGTATGGACCAAGTCTGGTTGTTGTAGTGAAGTATGGACCAAGTCTGGTTGTTGTAGTGACGTATGGACCAAGTCTGGTTGTTGTAGTGAAGTATGGACCAAGTCTGGTTGTTGTAGTGAAGTATGGACCAAGTCTGGTTGTTGTAGTGAAGTATGGACCAAGTCTGGTTGTTGTAGTGACGTATGGACCAAGTCTGGTTGTTGTAGTGAAGTATGGACCAAGTCTGGTTGTTGTAGTGAAGTATGGACCAAGTCTGGTTGTTGTAGTGAAGTATGGACCAAGTCTGGTTGTTGTAGTGAAGTATGGACCAAGTCTGGTTGTTGTAGTGACGTATGGACCAAGTCTGGTTGTTGTAGTGACGTATGGACCAAGTCTGGTTGTTGTAGTGATGTATGGACCAAGTCTGGTTGTTGTAGTGACGTATGGACCAAGTCTGGTTGTTGTAGTGAAGTATGGACCAAGTCTGGTTGTTGTAGTGAAGTATGGACCAAGTCGGGTTGTTGTAGTGAAGTATGGACCAAGTCAGGTTGTTGTAGTGTAGTATGGACCAAGTCGGGTTGTTGTAGTGAAGTATGGACCAAGTCGGGTTGTTGTAGTGAAGTATGGACCAAGTCTGGTTGTTGTAGTGAAGTATGGACCAAGTCTGGTTGTTGTAGTGAAGTATGGACCAAGTCTGGTTGTTGTAGTGAAGTATGGACCAAGTCTGGTTGTTGTAGTGAAGTATGGACCAAGTCTGGTTGTTGTAGTGAAGTATGGACCAAGTCTGGTTGTTGTAGTGAAGTATGGACCAAGTCTGGTTGTTGCAGTGAAGTATGGACACAAGATGAGCGTGGATCATTTGCTCCTCCACCCTTAAGTTTATTTTTTAAAAATCCTTTTATTACATGTTTTATTATATATTTATTATATGTTCTTGGTGAAAAAGATAATAATTCTCGCCATCAGTTTCACACCCTCTTCACACCCCTCCTTTCTTTTCATTTCCAAAAATTGAGTAAACACGGACTTTGGTTCAAGGTGTGTAACCACTATGTTACCATGGCTGGTAAGGTTTAACGAGCTTTCTCCCTTATCAACAACACATAACTCCCAACGGCACAAATAAAATTTCATTAACTATTGAAGTACAAAGTAAACAACACTTTAAATTCGGACGTGGAACACGACACTAAAGGGGATTAATGTAGCAAAAATAAAACTTCTGCTTGGAACCCTTTAATATTTTTTAAATGATTGTTGCCCTTCCCAGGGCCGTCGCAAGCAAAAACTTCAATATAAGCAACATGAATTTGATTGATAAATGAGGATTTTTTGCACATTCCGAAATGAAATGATGTCCTAAAACGTATCAACAAAAATAAAGATAAATCTCTTTAATAAAATTTTCGTTGCAATTAGTCACCATTTATTTATCGCCCGGTGGACATTGGCTGTATCAAAAAATATTTTTTTATATTACAAAAATATTTCAATCTTTGTTTTCATTAAAATTTATCTTAGAACTAACGCACATATCCTGGAGAAGGTCTGAGGTGACTCTCTTATGACCCCGGCTAGTACACTGGCTACGAGCTCCATCTGCTGGGCTGTGACGTAATACATTTTCATCACGGGGGGGGGGGGGGGGGGCTCTCCCGTCGCCCTGGCCTCCCCCGAAACATCCAGTGAGGGACATCCGGTCAACGGATGCGCCAGTGTTTCTGGGACCCTGCTGAATGTCAGCGGGTGGGGTCCCTGTTATGGTCTAGCCTGTTAAAATATGTGCCGATGGGACAGTGGTCAGAGCTGCTCACTGTGTACCTAGACTCTGCTGACTGCGACCAAGGGTCTTATCTGCTAGAACTAGAAGAATCTTCTGACTTATTTCAAAACGCCACAGCCACCCCGTTATGGTGATTCGTGTTCTAAACGAAATTTTTTTCCCCCTAAAATTTAACATCTATTGTGTTGGATTTCCTCTTAAAATCTTCAACTAATAATTTGGTAAGTTTTAAAGCTTCATTGGTTTTTACATTTGACTCATCTGTCTCAGCGGGAGGAACATCAGGCAGGGACCAAACCTTTCGGAGAAATGGGAAAATTAGCTTGGGGTTTACGCTGGATTTCAAAGAGTGTCTTGTGCAGTAGCTGACGACGACGCCCAGAGTTAAGCTGACACTGGTACCTATGAACCCATACCACTCGTAGGAGATGTCATAGAGAAAAAATGCGTCACCGCTGCTGAGTTGTGGTGTGGGTGTGGTGGAGTTCTCAGTGGCGGTGAGAAGTGTCGTCGTGTTGCCAGCATTCGTCAAAACCGAACGGTTTCCAAAACACATGTCAGTTGTTGGCGACGGCAGCAGTGGCCCTTTCCTGCCGTACAGCTGGTTGCCGACAGCTAGCCACACGTTGAACAGAATCGCCACCCCCCCTCCCACCAGTGCGCCCCACTTGTTGCCCCACGGGACGGATGCCCCAAGGAGGAAAACTCCGACAATGGGCCCCCCGCAGGCGCCAAACACGGACAGGGACATCTGAGTGACGGGTCCTTGGACTTGATTGACGGCGTAGGCCAGACCAACGATGAGAACACCGTAGACAGATGCGATGAGTTTGGTGATGAGCGTTGCCCTGCTCTCGGTCATACGACTCAGTGGCGCCTTCAAAATATCCTCCACAGTATTGGCCGCCAACGCGCTGATACCTGTATAGAGAAGGCATATTTCAATAATTATAACGCTAAGGCAGACCTGCACGACTCAAAATGTAAGGCGAGCCATAAAACTTCACGGAAAACTTGTGCAGGCCGAAAAAAAAAATAGGACCAGGGAGAAAGTTATTAAGAAAATAAAAATAACAAATACTATTTCGTTACTTCGCGGGCCTCAAAGTGGGTCCTGGCAGGCCGCATGTGGCCCTCGGGCCGTATCTTGTGCAGGCCTGCTCTAAGGTGCTATCTTATGCATATTATCGTATGCATGTGTGGGAAGTGTTTACAGTCACCTGTATGATCATTTCGTTACGTTTAGGGCCAGATTTCCCATGCGGTCAACCTTGGTTTGACGCGGAAGAAGAGGTAACAACCTAATGTTTATAAACATGTAAATATTTATTTTTGGAATTTTAAAAGTGACTTCCATATTTTGTTTAATCAAAAAACCTAAGTGGCACATTAATGTTTCTCATGTCTTCAACTTACGCTGTTTCACTCACGGGAATTCTCGTTTTGCCATTTCTCTGTCTCACGCAAACTCGGCGTCAAACGCGTGTTAAAATAACGGAAATGTTCAGATTTGGTTTTACAATAGTGATTCCAAGTGATTCATCGCGCTCATAGCGTTGGACGTCTACATACGTAAATGTAATTAGAAACACTTCCTCATGCTGCTCAGTTTACCGTCTGGTACAGGCCAGCACAACTCAAAATGCTAGGCGGGCCGTAGTACTTTATTAAAAAGCTGTGCTGGCCAAAAGAAAAAAGGACTTGTTCGGGCCAAAAGAAAAAAGGACCTGCACGGGCCAAAAGAAAATAGAACAGGGGGGACAGCTATTTAGAAAATACTAAGAATAAAAATATTTCGCTCCTTCGCGGGCCGCAAAGTGGGTGCTGGCTGGCCGCTTGTGGCCCGCGGGACATTTGTTGTGCAGGCCTGGCTAGTAAACCTGAAGGATTCAAGCTGGAAAAAAAGTTGTCCGGTATCTTCGCCAAATCATAAAGGGTTGGGGGAGGCAGGAAGCTGAGATTGTCATTACAAAATATGCAAGTGTAATTGTCTAGATTTGATTTAAAAATAAAATTTGGTTTTAAAGATTATAAAAAATAAATTATATTTTACAATTGAAAGTGGAAATTATAAATCAACTATTTTTTGAAAGGCAATGAAGGGGAAGGGGGCACATAATTTTGCTCTCTGGCCTAGGGTGTAGAAATGAGTTAATGAGCCCTGGTAATTTCACTTAATAAAGTTTTTATGCTAGCCTGTCAAGTCCTCTGACAAAAGTGTGGACACTCACTGAAGTTCCACCCACTACCGAAATCAATGTATTTGTTTTTCCTAATAAATGTGGAAAAAAAATAGAGGAACGCCGTTCCCGCAGGACTCAGCCCTGTTATGATCTATTTGTGCCATTAATGTCATTCTACAAGCCAGTTCCACTGTTCTAGTTCCTTATGAATCCGCTACAACCACGTATGGATAATTGTAGAATATCACAATACTAGATAGAGCCCGCCAAACATTGGCGACGTGAACTTCCCATCTAGTAAAGTCACTTGACAAAACATGAACTCAAGTAACGCACGTTTAAAAGAATCCCAATATTTGCTACACCCCTTCCCCCATGATACGTCACTGCACACTTTTTATTTCACGCCCATGAACTCTATTAATATTCTCATGCCCCAACCACTTTTAAATCGAATATTTTTTTACTCAATACTTAAATTGAGACGATTTCATCTCCTAAAAGAAAATATTACGCACCAAACGCAATTGCGTTATTAAATATAATATATATATAGATAGATATACATATTATATATATACATATCATTTAGCGTAGTTATCGGGAATTATATTTTGCGCGCAAGTGAACTCATCATTGAACCACACTCTGGCGTATCTATATATAGCCTGCGTGGTGAGGGTGGTGGTGTTTGACATTTGCTGGCGAATTATACATATAGATAGATATATAACTTATGTCACTAAAACTTTCACCAAATAAAATTCCCGAAATGTGATTCTTAAATATACCGCGTAAAATATTCTTTTGTTTTACTAAAATCCAAATAATACCAAACAAGATGACAGAATGTTTATCGTAAGTCCCACCGATAGAGAAAAATGGTTCTATAAATTCTCCTTCTCAGTGTTAGAGGAGCAACACCTTTCGAGGACCTAACAACTGTCGAAGGAATCCTATCCCCTTGGCAACTCTACAGAAGCATAAATACCTGAAAAGTCATTGGCAGATTTTGGCCTAAAACTTCGAGACGGCCAACATGTCGAGCCAATCTATTTTGGAAAATATCACGATCCGATTTCAGGAAACGAAAAGAAATTCGAATAAAAATTTCAAATGCTCATCTTAGGTCAAAGACAGGCTTATGACAAAATCAGGGACGCAAGTGAAAACTCTGACTTGAACAAACGTCTGTTATTTTTGGATCACCTGGTGAAAAGGGTAAAAACCCTCCTTTACAGCACAATCATACACTGTGTGCAAAGTAAAATGAATTAATCTTGCCATGTGCATTTAAAAGAATAGCTGCAGATTTGCTGGAGGGTGAGAGAACAACCCACGGCGGTTTTAAGCTGCCTATTACACTAAATGAAACGTCAACCAGTAATGTTAGACTTGAAACTAATACAGCGAATGAACTGAAAAAAAAGGCCAGAGTGATAATCTGGGATCAAGCTTCAATGGCCCCGGGTCAAAGAGTAAATGCATTTGACACACTATCAAATGGACTCTAGGCGAAGATCCAAAAGTCCATTCAAAAAAATCATTTGGAGGTTCGCTCTTTATTTTCTTGGTATATTTTAGACATTTTCTCCCTCGTGTTCCACACGGCAACAGAACTGAAATCCTTCCTTCATGCATGAAGAATAGTATATGTTGGAAAATTATTTTGGTCCTAAAGTTAGATCAAAACATGCTTGCCAGTGAGGACATTGTCCCACCAGAACATCTTTCTCTGCAAGTCAAGGATTAAAGTCTTTTGAAAAGACAGACCACAGAGTTCACACAAAGAAGTTTTCGCTTGATAATTCAACTTCATAGCTAACTTGGCTTGATCAATATGGGCCAATAAAAAATTCCCGGGCGTGGAACGGGTACTTTAGCTAGTATCTATCTATCTATCTATCTATCTATCTATCTATCTATCTATCTATCTATCTATCTATCTATCTATCTATCTATCTATCTATCTATCTATCTATCTATCTATCTATCTATCTATCTATCTATCTAT
>CAXITT010000008.1:976726-998755 GCA_964033795.1 Lymnaea stagnalis
ATATATATATATATATATATATATGGCATCCTTCCGTCTTCGTGGGACGATGGAATAGCGATATAGTTCTACACTTTGACGAGTGGCTCACTAGGCCAATCCTTGAATGGCAATCACGGCCGCATCTCTCGCAGGAGAATATTGAATCCCGGTAAATTCTTGACTTCCGAATTGTTTTTTTTTTTATTCAAGGGCCTCTCTTCGAGTATCTTCTGGCTTTTTTACTCTTTCAAACACTGCTGTTTGCCAGTTGGAGCGATGTTCGGCAATGAACACCCATTGGTTTGTTTCAATATTGGCTTCACCCATGCTTCGTTTGCAAACGTCAATAAATCTCAGGCGCGGTCGTCCAATATGTCTTGTCCCTTTGCCAACTCTCCATACAGCAGTATCTTTGGGATACGTCCTTCCTCCATTCTCCGTACATGACCTAACCAGCGAAGGCGCCTCTTGATTATAAAGGATATTTTGCTAAACATGTGTGCACGTTCCAAAACCTCCACGCTAGGCACCCTGTCCTGCCAAGGTATGCGCAAAATGCGACGCAGACATCTTTGATGGAAGCTGTTGAGTTTCCGCTTCTGGCTGGTATATGTGGTATATATATATTGGCGTATTATCGTATTGTCGTTTTTGAAGGGTTTTGGCTATTAATACTAAAAATTGCTATTGACTCTTGGCTGGCAACAATGCTGCAATGGTGTAGTTCAGATGTGTCAGTGGCGAGTTTAAAATAAAAAAATCTGTGAAAGAGTGGCTACTGTAGTCCGATGGTGTAAATTCCATTCATAAGTAAAAAAAAAATGGGTTTATCTTCGGATTAGGGCTTTAATGGTCAGTTCACCAACCTGATGACAGGGTACTTAGGGCCCCGCTGAACAATGTTGACATATAGATGCCCGCGATTCCTGGAATATCTCCCAAAGTGTGTAACACGAAGTAAGGAGGCAGTTGGTTTCTGTTGGTGATGAAACCAGCCTGAAAAGATTTGCCGTTTCATGAAATATGGTAAATAAAAGAATCATTGACATCAAATACAGACATAGCAGCCAGTATCAAATACAAGCATAGAAGCTACAATCAGATACCGACATATCTAAAGCAGCCACGTGAGATAAAGTTCAATCAGCTACAGACAGAAACAAACATAGCCACATCAGACGCAGACATCAGATAGAGACATTGCAGGTACACCCAAGATATCGCAAATCCGCCACACCAGGTATATAGCTGTCAACATATCCTTACAAGTGAATTCAGCTTTCCCTAAACTATTAAGAACAAAATACAGTGGAACCTCTCATAACGAGCACCTCTCATAACGAGCACCTCTCATAACGAGTAATTCGCATAACTAGCACACAAAAAAAATGTGAAGAAGTTGCTCCCTTAACGAGCGACATTTCGCATAACGAGTTACGCAGAAAGGGGAAGTCCCTTTTTACCGACATTCATTTGTGAGCCGGGACTTTAAATTTGATTTTGAAACAGTACTTGTGGAGTCTACAGTTAACGAGATGGTGTCATTGGACAATATCATGGGACTCGATGTGGACAACAACGATATTGAAGAGCTTGTGAAAGACCACAGTCAAGAATTGACCACCGAAGAGCTTATGGAGTTGCATCGTGTTTCACAGCAAGAAATTATGGAGGAGAGCTCATTAATGGAGGAGGAAGTAGTAGAGCAACAATCTTCTAGCGCAATAAGAGAAATGTTGACAGCATGGGAAACGGTTGCATCGCCCATTGAGAAGCATCACCCTAATAAGGAGGTGGCTATTCGTGCTACAAATTTATTCAATGATAATGCTGTGACACATTTTCGTCAAATTTTGAAGCTTCGGCAAAAACAAATGTCTTTAGACATTTTTCTAGTTAAAAAGGATTAATTATTTGTCATAAATTCATATTTTTATTTACGTTTTTTGTTTCAAACCTAAATTTTACTCCAAGTTGTTACACTCCTTAACAATTCATAAGTAGTTTTAAAAAAAATAAATGTTAATGATATTTTTTTAAAAATTAATCTAGTATTTTTTCAGCATTATCGTATGTTACATTGATTTGTATGGGAAAAATTGTTTCGTTTAATGAGTGTTTCGCTTAACAAGTAAGATTCTGGAACGAATTATGCTCGTTATGAGAGGTTCCACTGTATATCTGAGAGCCATAGACTTAAGGTATGGATGATGTTTCTAAAGGTGTCCATTTTAACAACGAAGTACTCACGTCGAAGGGATCACATCCGATGAAGTAAAAATAGGCGTACATCACCAGGCCAACAGTAAACAACAGTGCTCCATAAGAAATCAGAATGCAGCCATTGATGACATAGCTAATTTTGGCTGCCCTCATGGTTTTCATGGAGCAGATCCTCTGCGTGGCGGACTGATTGAATATGTTTCCAAACCTGAAAACAAAATTGGATTGAAATGAATGTTTAGAGCACAGGTTCCCACCCTTTTAGAAATGCGACCCCATTTTATAGAGGCCAATTGAACCGCAAAGTTATTAAAACACAATTAAACAAAACCTAAGCTCCCTCTCTCTCTCTCGATGGCAAAGTGATAAGACACCTACCAGATCAAGTGATAAGACATCTACCAGGTCAAGTGATAAGACACCTGCCAGGTCAAGTGATAAGACACCTGCCAGGTGAAGTGATAAGACGACTACAGGTAAAGTGATAAGCTACATACAAGGTGAAGTGATAAGCCCCATACAAGGGGAAGTAATAAGCCACCTACAAGGGGAAGAGATAAACCACCTACAAGGTGAAGTGATAAGCCACTTACAAGGGGAAGAGATAAGCCACGTACAAGGGAAAGAGATAAACCCTCTACATGGTGAAGAGATAAACCACCAACAAGGGAAAGAGATAAGTCACATACAAGGGGAAGAGATAAACCACCTACAAGTGGAAGTGATAAGCCACCAACAAGGTGAAGTGATAAGCCACCTACAAGGGGAAGAGACGAGCTACCTACCAGATGAAGGGATAAGACGCCTACCAGATGAATTGATAAGCCACCTACAAGATGAATTGATAAGACACCTACTATATGAATTGATAAGCGACCTACCATGTAAACATGCCACCTATGATGATACTCCACCAGGTATGTCTTGTTCTAGGGTCTGGGTCGAACACTGTAAAAGAAGTTCTCCCACCAGCTTCTGCTATATGCCACGCTTTGTCCAATCCACCCACAGACATACTACCTGATTTGAAGTAAAGCGTAGAACAGCTTTATTGCTTCACAATGAACAATCATTAAAAAAAATTAATACACATCTTACCTTTTATAACCATGGCGAAGATTCCAGCGAACATGACCAAACACTGGAAGGCGTCAGTCCAGACGACACTCTTCATTCCTCCAATGGCCGTGTAGAATGTTCCGACAGACCCAACAATGATAACAGACACCCAGAGTGGAAGACCAGCTGCCGTCTGAGGACGACAGTTGTGGACGACTCTTATGGACAACCATGATGGACTATTATGGACAACCATTAGACCTCATTTTAAGTTAGCTTAAGATATAAGCATTCATAAAACTTTAAAAATTCTGGGTCGTAAATTAAGAAAGCTTGTAACTTTAAACTATTTTTAAGACTAACTTGCATTGAACAAAAAAAAAAAAAAAAAAAAAAAAAAAACTTTAAAAAATCTGGGTCAAAAAATAAAAAAGCTTGTAACTTTAAAATATTTTTAAGACAAACTTGCATTGAACAAAAAAAAAAAAAAAAGAAGAAATGTCCCAGAACTACTGAACAACCAAAGAAAATGTTCCCGTACATGGTTGCCTTATCGTCTATCCCGCGCGTTTTATGAAAAGAATGGCCGAATGGTCTGAACTGAGCAAACCTCAAGTTGGTGGTCTGGTGTTCAATTCCAGCCAAAGGCCAGTGAAGCAAAAACATCACCCCGGGTGGATGAGACTCGCTATCCTTGGTCGGCAACTCATCTAAGAGAAGGAAACTCTGAATTCAAACAAGGAGCTGTAGTCCCGTAAGTGTCAAACAATGACAATTCCTGCAACCGAACCCATCCCTGGTCGTCTTGACGTACAGTCCTGCCACTGGATATAGTGGGCTGAGAATAAAAGTCTTTTTCAATAGATCATCTCTTTCTCTATCTCAGACTTACTTGTAACCCTGAAGCTGGTATCAAAAAGCGACGGCATGAAACTACCTCAGACTTACTTGTAACCCTAAAGCTGGTGTCAAAAGAGCAATGGCCATGTAAAACGCAGTCTGCAACATTCCAACGGCCACCATCGTCAGACGAACAAGGGGAGATTCGAACCTCAATTCTAAATACTCGTACACACTCGTGAGATGGAGTGGGTAGATGAGGGGTATCATTGTGAAGATCCCTATCAGGTGAGCGCACGTGAAAGCGATTTGGAACACCGGCTGCATCGCCCCGTAGTGGTAGACGTCTGTCGGTGTGCCCATGAGGGAGATGGCTGACTGCAGATACAATGAAAATAGTCCAAACAATAATAAATATTGGCAAATGATGCAAAAAGCATGTATAAAATAACTTTAAAATATTTGTATCGCTGATAAAATTCATAAAAAGAACATGTGTACGCTTTGTCACCAGAAGCCCGACTCTCCAGCTTATAAACAACCATTTTAAACAAGAACAGTTTTTGGGGGCGAGGTTGTCGTTAACTGTGGAACATGAAATTGACTTTAAAAAAAGTAATCGATAATTAAAATGTGTAATTACACTTGACACGTTATGTTGGAGTTTAATTATTGAAGTATCACACAGAAATGCTACGCAAATTACTGAAAGCTGAATTTCTAAACAAATTATTGAAAGCTACATTTCGAAAGAAATTATTGAAATCTGCATTCCTAAACAAATTATTGAAAGCTATGTTCCTAAACAAATTATTGAAAGCTACATTTCTAAACAAATTATTGAAAGCTACATTTCTAAACCAATTATTGAAAGTAGCATCTATACACAAATTATTCAAAGTAGCATTTCTAAACAAATTATTGAACGCTGTAGTTCTAAACAAATTATTGAAAGCTACATTCCTAAACAAATTATTGAAAGCTACATTTCTAAACCAATTATTGAAAGTAGCATCTATAAACAAATTATTAAAAGTAGCATTTCTAAACAAATTATTGAAAGCTACATTCCTAAACAAATTATTGAAAGCTACATTTCTAAACCAATTATTGAAAGTAGCATCTATAAACAAATTATTCAAAGTAGCATTTCTAAACAAATTATTGAAAGCTACATTCCTAAACAAATTATTGAAAGCTACATTTCTAAACCAATTATTGAAAGTAGCATATATAAACAAATTATTCAAAGTAGCATTTCTAAACAAATTATTGAAAGCTGTAGTTCTAAACAAATTATTGAAAGCTACATTCCTAAACAAATTATTGAAAGCTACATTTCTAAACCAATTATTGAAAGTAGCATCTATAAACAAATTATTCAAAGTAGCATTTCTAAACAAATTATTGAACGCTGTAGTTCTAAACAAATTATTGAAAGCTACATTCCTAAACAAATTATTGAAAGCTACATTTCTAAACCAATTATTGAAAGTAGCATCTATAAACAAATTATTCAAAGTAGCATTTCTAAACAAATTATTGAAAGCTGTAGTTCTAAACAAATTATTGAAAGCTACATTCCTAAACAAATTATTGAAAGCTACATTTCTAAACCAATTATTGAAAGTAGCATCTATAAACAAATTTTTCAAAGTAGCATTTCTAAACAAATTATTGAAAGCTGTAGTTCTAAACAAATTATTGAAAGCTACATTCCTAAACAAATTATTGAAAGCTACATTTCTAAACAAATTATTGAAAGCTACATTCCTAAACAAATTATTGAAAGCTACATTTCTAAACCAATTATTGAAAGTAGCATCTATAAACAAATTATTCAAAGTAGCATTTCTAAACAAATTATTGAAAGCTGTAGTTCTAAACAAATTATTGAAAGCTACATTTCTAAACCAATTATTGAAAGTAGCATCTATAAACAAATTATTCAAAGTAGCATTTCTAAACAAATTATTGAAAGCTGTAGTTCTAAACAAATTATTGAAAGCTACATTCCTAAACAAATTATTGAAAGCTACATTTCTAAACCAATTATTGAAAGTAGCATCTATAAACAAATTTTTCAAAGTAGCATTTCTAAACAAATTATTGAAAGCTGTAGTTCTAAACAAATTATTGAAAGCTACATTCCTAAACAAATTATTGAAAGCTACATTTCTAAACAAATTATTGAAAGCTGCATTGCTATAAAAAAAAACTGTTATTTTCATTATTATACTGATTGGAGGGGGAGGAGGTTGAATCCAAACCCCCGGCCTCGTTTTGAATTTCTCCAGGTAACAAAGTTTATGTGAGAAAGGAAAGAAAAGGGTCATTAAAATGTAGCCTCACCGTGCATTGAAATCATACCTAACAGTATGGTAACCGCTCAATTCTGACTGCAAAGCCACCAAAAGAACATTTTGATTTTTTAGAATGAGAACTAATAATAAAATGATAAAATTTGCTAAAATTCATTAAAAAAAACAAAAAACAACTATTTATTGATTTCATTAGATCTAGTAGATTTGCCGAATATTGTAAAGAACTGAGATTTTACTGTTTGCGAAACCGTAACTGCTGCTAACACTATAGCTCGGGGGGGGGGGTATACAACCCTGAATAAACTAAATGGAAGTATACTTACAGCAAATGTAACGAACAATGACAAGGCGACAGGGACCATGGACATCGCTCGCCCCCCAAGCAGGTACTCATCACGTGTTGACTTCTTGGCGTCTTTCACGGCAAACAGTATACCAATGCCTACAGGGATGAGCAGCATCGCGACGGTCACAACATAATCAGCCAGTTGTAAGCTAACATCAGACGCCATGGTTGGGTCAAACAGCAGGCGTCAGACAGGCTATTAGCAGGCTGTTAGCTGGCTGTTAGCAGGCTATTACAGACTTGAAACAAAAACCCCAACCCTTTCCGTTATGCAACGTGACAGATTAAACTGTAGTTGTTGGTTTTTGTTGGTTTTTGTTGGTTTTCGTTGCCGCTTTGTAAGTGGGCAGAACAATGCCATACAAAAAATGATAAATGAATATCTTAAGTACACTGGCCAATAACTTGTCAGCGAGTCCTAATAGGTTAGAAAACTGAACCAACACGCACAACTTAGAACAATTAACATATCCGTCACAGGTTTGTAAGCTGATCAGTTCATGTATGCTAAAGCGTAAGCGTCCCTAAAATAATTAGTTGGGGGCTTTACCAAAGAGACAACCTAATAATAACCGATTAGAGTTGGAGTATGCTTCTCAACAGAGATCAAGTGTCCTGTTAAATAGCTCCTCAGCGCATCCCATCTGTTAAGCTGCTTGGTTTGTGCGTCTAACAGAAACATTCACATCAGTTCAACATGCGTCTCGACCGGTGACTAGGAGCATACCCGGAGCCGAGCACTCTATAAATAAGGCGCATACCCGGAGCCGAGCACTCTATAAATTAGGAGCACATCCTGAGCCGAGCACTCTATAAATTAGGAGCACATCCTGAGCCGAGCACTCTATAAATTAGGAGCACATCCTGAGCCGAGCACTCTATAAATTAGGAGCATATCCTGAGCCGAGCACTCTACATATTAGGAGCACATCCTGAGCCAAGCACTTTATAAATTAGGAGCACATCCTGAGCCGAGCACTCTATAAATTAGGAGCATACCAGGGGTCGTCCATAAAGTACGTCACGCTCCAGAGGGGTAGGGGGTGTAAGAAAGTGTGACAGTTTGTGAGGGGGGGGGTGTCAGGCCATGCGTGATGTCATACATTTATTATTTTTATATTTTATTTCTAATTTATTTTTTTATTTCTTTAGTGGAATTTAATAGCTTTAAAAATAATTTTCAAAAATTTTGTGTATCGAAATAGCATGAAATGCGTATCTCCTGAATGTGTTGTTCACGATTCCTCTTGCTAGGAGCGCTAGTATGCTGTTGCGAAGCCTTGTTTTATGTATAGCATTGCTTTCGTCTGTCCTGAAGTATTATTATTTCTATGTTGTCCGCTGCATAATTATGTCACTGTCCTTTTTATTATTTAATCATTTGATGAGGTCAAGTTTCTCTAATATACTTCTCAACCTATGTAAAAAGATTGCATAATCGGAAGATTATCAAAAACTTGACCTCACCTATTGTAAATGAAAAAGCATCAGATAAATGATGTGTATTATATAATTGTCTAGTCTAATTTGTGCAATTTTTGTTTTCAAATTCAATCCAGATTGAGTTACTGCTTCAATGAATAACTGTGACAACTGTTGACAATTAACTATTCTACTATTAAAGTCATTTTTAATAATTTGATAGTTCTTTTTAAGTGAAATTTTTATACTTTAATACAGTTTAATAGTGAAGTGTGTTTTAGATTACATTTTAATTAGGTGTTAATTACGAAATTAATTTTGTTCGAAAGTGTGACGTATTTTTAGGGGGGGGGGTTTCCGAGATTTGTGACAGTTTGTGACAGGGGAAGGGAGGGGTTTTAAAAATTGTCAAAAATTGCGTGACGTACTTTATGGACGGCCCCCCAGGAACCGAGCACTCTAAAAATTAGGAGCATACACTGAGACGAGCACTCTATAAATTTGGAGCATACACTGAGACGAGCACTCTATAAATTAGGAGCATACACTGAGACGAGCACTCTATAAATTAGGAGCATATCCTGAGCCAAGTACTCTGTAAATACAGGGCCATTTGCGGCCTGTAAGACAATATTTTGCGGCTCGTGATATGAAAGCAAATTTAGTGTTAATGCGGCCCGCGCGGTTCCCCCATTCTCATATCTATAATGTTACCCCCCGCGACGGTTTCAGTCGAATCTCACCGATTCTGATTTTTAAAATATTTTTGTATAGATTTGGACGTTGATTATAATGGTAAAAACCGTTTTAAAACCTGACTCAAAGTTTTTAATTTCTAGCATTTTATGAGACAAACTTTGGCAATGTGCGGTTTTGAGAAACCACGCTTTGAATATTATATATACAAATTTAACATTTTAAAAAGTCAGGTAGTGGGTAATGCACAACCATACTCTGTGTAAATCGTTATAGCAATCTGACACTGTATCAAATAATCCCTATTATAATTGCCGCTAATGTTTGAGTGAGGAAAATTCCGAACCTGTCAGCTTGGTCACTTGCGCTGTCCGGACTCTGGCAACAAGCAGTAGGAGGAAGAAAGTGAGTGAAGTCTAGCTCTTGAGAACCCTTAAAGTTTTTATTTCTTATTACTAAGGGTTGAGCAGATTGTAACATTTTTACTTTATTGAATTTGTGAACGCTTTTTTGTGGAATACTCGATGCGGCCCAGTCTCACTCAGACTCTGCCTCCTGCGGCCCCCGGATGATTTGAGTTTGAGACCCCTGATGTAAAACTAACAATTTGCATGTCATGAAAAAAAAAATTAGGGTATTAAATTCTCCTCAAAAGACATCATGGCTCTTTAAAGAAATTTATAATTTTCATATTTATATATAACCTAAGATTAAATATATTTTTGTAAATAAAGAGATTATACAAGCCAAGCTGCTCAAAGATTTGAATAGACTAATATTTAAAATTTCAGACATGATTTGACACAAGTTAGGTACAATTGTGTGAGTGTGTGTGTGTGTGGGGGGGGTGGGGGTAACACTACTAAAATGATAACCATCACGGTGCGGTAAGCAGTTTGCCAGGTCCCATAAAAACAAACCGCATACAATATAGACATGGACTGATTGCCAGTTAAACTAGCATAAAGCTACACAGTTTGCAACGAAATGTCTAACAAGCTCACAGAGGTCTTTCAAGACAGCGCTCTTGTCTTGAGTAATCTCTAACATTCTTTTCCACATCTTAGGATTATAAAGGACGTTTGCCCGCTAACACAGAGTTGATCTAAAGATTGTTTTAAAACAAATATATGTGTAACAAACTTGGTGCATAACGTAATTTGAATAGCTTTAAATCTTTATAAAAAGAAACTACTGACATATTTCAGCCAAGATTTGCAGTACAGTGACATAAAATTTCTTTTATTGCCAATTGTTGACCTGCGTGTTGTCACCAGGTCACTGGCCGAGCTAGAATTGCAAGATATAAAATGGGCCCAGGAAGTTCTATTCTGTTTACAAACTAAAACAATAGCACCTGCTAGGTTAAATCTAAGTAGTCATACGTGAGTTGTGTTTAATAATTACTTACCGGGTTAAAAAAAAAAGTTCTTGCTTTTGGTTCTGCGTATTAAGTATTTTTATACTTTAATATGTCCGGGCCTCTTTTTGTAGTTACCCTTCTGCACCAAGATGGACTATCATTGAGCGGCTTGCCATCAGCTGTTGGTACCTTACGATAGAATATGCGTGACCATCACGTTGCGACACGTTTCAGGCATAAATTTAAAATTAAGGTTTTGTTAACGGTCTGTATAGAGGTCTCATACTTGATTCACAACGTCACAGAACTTTGACAGTTGGCTGTAGAAATATGCTAACGACATGATGTGATTTGAATATTGAAGCCTGTCAATCAAGTGATGAAAAACTTAACTGTTGATAACCAGAACTTAAGTGTTGATAACCAAAACTTAACTGTCTTATTGAAAAATATAACAGTATTATACACTAGATATACCCCGCCAAACAATGGCGACAGCAATACGTGAACTTCTCATCTAGTAAAGTTACTTGACTTTTGTCATGAACTCCAGTAACGCAAATTTAAGAATCCCAATATTTGCTACACCCCTTCCCAATGATACGTCACTGCACACTTTTTATTTCACGCCCATGAACTATATTAATATTCTCATGTCCCAACCACTTTTAAACCGAATATTTGTTACACAATACTTAAATTGAGACGATTTCATTTCCGAACAGAAAATATTACGCACCAAACGCAATTGCGTTATTAAAAAAAAAATAAAAAAAATATCATTTAGCGTAGTTATCGGGAGTTATATTTTGCGCCCTAGTGAACTCATTATTTAACCACACTCTGGCGTATCTATAAATAGCCTGCGTGGTGGTGGTGGTTGTTATGTAGGACTTCCCCTTGCCGTGCACTTTGTTTGACCCCACATTATATTCCTAGCAGACACTAACGTTTGTTGTGGGCGTGGTTTAATCTCTTTGTTCTATCGTGTTTACTGCCGACTACCAATTAAACATGGTTAGTCTGTCTCCTAGTATCTTGTCGAACGTTCTCGGTGTGCCGAGAAACGTAAACAATGTCTGAGTAGTTTCTGGAAGGCAGTGCTTACTCTGCATATATAAGGGATTGACAGGGACAGAGGTTCACGGAGATTGAGAGAGAGATTCAGATATATATTTTTAACTTCACGAGACGTGTATTATTATTTGTGTACTCATATGTGTTAATTCGCATTCATCATTCATCATTATTAATTGGCACATTGTACTAATTGTGTACCGGTACAATATTTTCCCAATAGTTGATGATTTATAATTATATTTCTTTTATTACTAAATTAAATCTTATTAATTGTAATAGGTACTGTTTTGGGTGTCGCATTTTTGTTATTGTATTTTTCTATGGTATCATCCTTTGTTAGGCACTGTTCGAACGAGCCATACATTTAGAATAGGAGATTAATTTCTCACAATAGAACCCAGTGCCCAGTGGTGTTTGACCTTTGCTGGCGAATTATATATATATATATATATATATATATATATATAATAGATATAACGCATTGCTGTCGCCAATGTTTGACGGGCTATATCTAGTTATATATATTATACATACTTAACGGCAGAAAGACACGGTTTTTTAGCTAAACCTCTAGCATTACTGTTAAGTGTTAAAGCAGCACTATCATTCCATTAGGATTTTAATCTGAAGCTTACTTCAACGCTAAGGCATTAGATGCATCCATATTGGTAAGGGTGTCATGAGAAACTTCAGACCAGGAGATGAGGTTGTTTTTTTACCCAGGGATTCCACCACCATGCAAAATACTCGGCTTCGCTGCTGGCTGTCGTTGCAACACAACACTCGTGTTCACTGTTGGCTGTCGTTTTAACACAACACTCGCGTTTGCTGTTGACTGTCGTTGTAACAAAACACTCGTGTTCGCTGTTGGCTGTCGTTGTAACACACCACTCGTGTTCGCTGTTGGCTGTCGTTGTAAGAAAACACTCGTGTTCGCTGTTGGCTGTCGTTGTAACACAACACTCGTGTTTGCTGTTGGCTGTCGTTGTAACACAACACTCATGTTCACTATTTGCTGTCATTGTGACACAACACACATATTCGCTGTTGGCTGTTTGCTAGATAAAGAATCTGCAATGCTTTCATCACTTTCGTTATTGTGATATTTAAAAAAATTAATTTAGAATTAAACATGTTTTTTTGGACATAGTACAGCGCAAAGGTGGAAAAAAAGTCTCAGTGCAAATGGATGAATCAACGTTGAGGGATGGTCAGGTCTTATTGATAACTTATGTAAGATATATTGATAAAGGATATTTCCCCTGAAGAAATGTTGTTCTGTAAATTATTTGAAAGCACCATTTCTGCCAGAGATAGATAGAAATAATAAGCTAAAAAAATTACTTAGATGCCAATAATAAACCAATGAAAACATAACATCATGTGCTGCAGATGGTTCCCCTAATGTGATGGGTAAGAAAAATGGCCGCTTAACATTGAAGAAGTATGACCATCCAGAAACCCCACTCGTGCTATGCGTTATGCATAGTAAACACTTGGTGGCCCTAAATATTTCGCATGCTCTTAACGAAGAACTAAACTGATACATCAAGTGTATCCATGTAGAAGGAACACAAGTCAGACCATGCGAGACTTTTACGTCACACTAGAGAACGACCGAATTTCGGCTTCAGTTTCGGCCCCGATAGGGACCATTTTATCACTTTCGGCCAAGTTTCGGTTTCGGCCGAAACTAAAAAGTTAACTTTCGGCTTAATTTCGGTTTCGGCCGAAAGAGAAAACTTAACTTTCGGTTTTTTTAGTTTCGGCCGAAATAGGCTTAGACTTTCGGCCATCCGGCCGAAAGTGACTGAGATTTTCGGTCATCTAATAATCAGCAAAAAAGCGATATTTAACAACAAACTAAGCGACATTTAAGAACAAATTAAGCGATCTTTAAGAACAAACTAAACGATCTTAAAAAACAAATAAAGCGATCTTAAAGAGCAAAATAATTGATCTTTGAGAACAAACTAAACGATATTTAACAACAAAATTAGTGACATTTAAGAACAAAGTAAACGATCTTAAAAAAAACAAACTAAGCGATCTTTAAGAACAATCTAAGTGATCTTTAATAACAAACTAAACGATCTTAAAGAACAAACTAAACGATTTTTAAGAACAAGCTAAACAATTTTTAAGAACAAACTAAATGATCTTTAAGAACAAAACAAAGATCTATAATATTAAACTAAATGATTTATAAGAATAAACTTAGCGATCTTTAACAGAAAACTACATATTCTTTAAGAACAAACTAAAAGATCTTTAAGAACAAACTAATCGATCTTAAGGAACAAAATCAATTATCTTTAAGAACAAACCAAGCGATCTTTATGAAAAAACTAAGTGATATTCAACAACAAAATAAGCGATCTTTAAGAACAAACTAAACGATTTTTAATAACAAACTAAAAGATCTATAAAAAAAACTAAATGATCTTTAAGAACAAACTGAATGATCTATAAGAACACTAAGTGATATTTAAGAAACAAAATCAATGATCTTTAAGAGCAAACTAAGCCATCTTTATGAACAAATTGAACGATCTTTTATTAACACAAACTAAGCGATCTTTAACAAAAAACTTAGCGTTCTTTTTTGAACAAACTAACCGATCTTTAACAACAAACTAATCGATCTTTATTAAAAAATAAAGCAATATTTAACAAAAAACTGAACGATCTTTAACAACAAACTAAGCGATCTTTAAGAACAAACTAAACGATCTTTAACAAAACACTAAGCGATCTTTAACAACAAACTAAGCGAACTTTAAGAACAAATTAAGCGATCTTTAAGATTAAACTAAGCAATCTTTTAGAACAAACTAAGCGATCTTTATGAACAAACTCACCGATCGTTAAGAACAAACTAACCGATCATTAACAACAAACTAAACGATCTTTAACAACAAACTAAACGAGCTTTAAGAACAAACTAAACGATCTTTAACAACAAACTAAGCGATCTTTAAGAACAAATTAAGCGATCTTTATGAACAAACTCACCGATCTTTAAGAACAAACTAAATGATCATTAAGAACAAACAAGGCGATCTTTAAGAACAAACTAAACGATCTTTAACAACAAACAAGGCGATCTTTATGAACAAACTAAACGATCGCGGAGAGTCACGTTATAGTTATGCGAATGGGGAAAACGCACGGGCCACATCAACACTAAACATTGCTGTCATGTAGTGGGCCGCAAAATATCGTCTTGCGGGTCACAAATGGCTCGCGGACCGCGAGTTTGAGACCCTCATATTAGATGTTTATTTATTAACATTCACGATTATCTCATTGTTTATAAAATGGATGTAAATATTTATAATTCCCCCCGTCATTTTCGATGTATGCAGAATGTATTCGGGAACGAATTTCAAAATATCTAAATATTTCATTTTCGGTCTTGGCTTCGGCTTCGGTTTCGGCCGAAAATCATTTTTAACTTTCGGCCTTTTTTCCGTTTCGGCCGAAAGTCATTTTTAAACTTTCGGCCTATTTAGGGCTTCGGCCGAAATCAGAAAATCACTTTGGGTCGGTCTCTGCCTCACACTGATCTAAGATGGCTCTCGAAAGGGAACTACAAGGAGCAAGTAAAACTCTTGTCGATGAAAAACGAAGATATTTGGCTTTATTACATTTATTGAATTATGTTAGAAATATGTATGTAAGAAAGAAACACTGGTTAAGCTATTCTTACTCCACATACTTTACCATCAACAACACGCACCGCGGAGCGTTCCTTTAGGCCAGTAGTAAAGATATGTTTATTCTTACGATTTTGGCGTACAGTGTACGATTTTGAGGTGTACACATCATATAAATATACTGTATGTTTATTTTCTTGCTATCTAGATAATGTATTGAGCGATTTTGTAGCGATATTGTATGATTTTAAGAGTTTGAGGGTCAACAGGTCTGGAATATACAATGTTAAAGATGGGTCAAAACGTGACAATATCCGGGGTTCAGGGTTGTCTTTGCAAAGTGGACATCGGTGAAGTGTGAACTGAAAGAAAGCAGAGAGTCATGGAAATACTTGGAAAAGATGAACGCCGACTTCAATTCCTTTTCAACTATTGAAATGAAAGAATATCAAAAAAAAGTGTGAGTCTATCAACTGTATGGTTTATATTATAAACTTACTGGTTAAGAAATAATTTTATTTTTAAAATGACTGTTTTATTTTTTGTAAAAAAAAGAAAAGAAGTCTAATTTAAAAAAAATTACTCTTAATACACAGGACTACGCTTTTCAGCTTTTAATTATATGTTTAAATTATTTTTTAAAAAATCCGATTTTTTTTTATACTAATTCTGCCGCCCCGAGAACATTCGTGCGGGCGCTCATGTCCGTAACAGTAGTGACTGGGCTTAATGACCTGTACAGGAGATCAATGGGCTTTGAACAACCCTATGTTGTGGATGAAGTGAACAAAGACCAATCAAAAAAAGGCATTCATTATCAGACGTTAATGGGGATTTTATTGTTCGTTCACTCATCTATATTAACATTTGATGGGGGAAAAAACAACCCACAGAAGTAACTCTGGGTAGATTGAATCTGTTAGACCGTCGATGTCCATCACTGGCATGACATTGACTTCTAGAAATTAGAATAAAGAATTTTGCTTCATTAAAAATAAAAACGTAATTTATTGGGTTATAGTTTTTAAGTGCATCTCTGACATCACTTTGGCTTAGTTGTGGCGGTGATTGTAGCGGTGGTTGTAGCGGTGGGGGTGGTAGAAGTGGATGTAGCTTGGTTGTAGCGGTGGAGGTGGTAGAAGTGGCTGTAGCGGTGGTTGTAGCGTTGGTTGTAGCGGTGGTGGTGGTAGAAGTGGCTGTAGCGGTGGTTGTAGCGGTGGTTGTAGCGGTGGTTGAAATTGTAGCTGTGGTATTAGCGGTGGTTGGAGCGGTGGTTGGAGCGTTGGTTGTAGCGGTGGGGGTTGTAGAAGTGGCTGTAGCGGTGGTTGTAGCGTTGGTTGTAGCGTTGGTTGTAGCGGTGGGGGGGGTGGAAGTGGCTGTAACGGGGGTCGTAGCCAACCAACATCGCCACCTGGTGGTAGAAGTGGGTGTAGCGGTGGTTGTAGCGGTGGTTGTAGCGGTGGTTGAAATTGTAGGTGTGGTATTAGCGGTGGTTGGAGCGGTGGTTGGAGCGTTGGTTGTAGCGGTGGGGGTTGTAGAAGTGGCTGTAGCGGTGGTTGTAGCGTTGGTTGTAGCGTTGGTTGTAGCGGTGGGGGTGGTAGAAGTGGCTGTAACGGTGGTTGTAGCGTTGGTTGTAGCGGTGGGGGTGGTAGAAGTGGCTTTAGCGGTGGTGGTGGTAGAAGTGGCTGTAGCGGTGGTTGTAGCGGTGGTTGAAATTGTAGCTGTGGTATTAGCGGTGGTTGGAGCGGTGGTTGTAGTGGTTGTTGTAGTGGTGGTTGTAGTGGTGGAGGTGGTAGAAGTGGCTGTAGCGGCGGTTGTAGCGGTGGTTGAAATTGTAGCTGTGGTATTAGCGGTGGTTGGAGCGGTGGTTGTAGTGGTTGTTGTAGTGGTGGTTGTAGTGGTGGGGGTGGTAGAAGTGGCTGTAGCGGCGGTTGTAGCGGTGGTTGAAATTGTAGCTGTGGTATTAGCGGTGGTTGGAGCGGTGGTTGTAGTGGTGGTTGTAGTGGTGGGGGTGGTAGAAGTTGCTTTAGCGGTGGTTGGAGCGATGGTTGTAGCGGTGGTGGTTGTAGAAGTGGCTGTAGCGGTGGTTGTAGAGCACTACAGCTATGCCCATGTGCCCCAAATAATATAGTTAATGTGCTCTAAGGCCCAACTTGTTCATCCCTGAAAATTTTAGCCCAATATCTTCTTATAAGGAAAAAAACAACTTACCTGGATCCTTTCCTATACACTACCAAAAGTTTTTTTTTTTTAAAGATTCATATACCTGCCGCTTAAAATATGTTAACTAAAATGAGATAAGTTGTCGAAGGTTTAGATTACTTGTGCTAGGTTGCAAGTAAGCTGACAATGACCGTATTTATTGGCCTATAACACGCCCCACCCCCCACCCCCCTTTGCGTATAACACGCACCTCAATTTAAGAAGGAAATATCAGGAAAAAAATAAACATATCGGCGTATAACACACACACACACACACACACATCCTTTGGCCCCTGTTATCAGGAAGAAAGAGTGCGTGTTATTCGCCCATAAAGACGGTAATTCACCGTAATGAATTCATCATTAGATTAGTCCTTCTCATACAGATGTCGCGCACTAATTTGCACACCAGCATTTGAACAGATCATTAAAAATTATCATTGTATTTTGCATGGGCGCGCGCAGGGGGGGGGGGCAAAGGGGGCACTTGCCCCCCCCCCCTTGATTGAGTGGATACAAAATTTTTTGACAAAAATAGACAAAAAATGTAAAAAAGTAAAGAGAAAATAAAGAGAAAGTAACTAAGCTGATGTCCTGTCCGTTCGTTCACCATACAAATATGCTACAGTAAATTAAAACTACATTAAAACATTACTAAAATTTTTTTGCCACCCCAAGAAAGTTAATCGATTTTTTTGCCCCCCCCCCAGAAAGTTTTCTGCGGGCGCCCATGGTACTTTGTGATCCCTAATGAGACTTGCCTTGTATCCAAATTTTAATTTTTCGACCTTTACCAAAAATGAGTGTGAATAACATTACACAAAACTGGCTCTTCCATCACACCGTATTTTATTATTAGTTTAATTCTTTATTTTAATTTCTTTTGGTTGTGGTGGAAAAGGGGGGGGGGTGGGGGTGAAGATTGTGGAGCACTACTGAAATTCATGTGATCTAACAGGAAGAGTTCTTTGAGATATTTTTAAAAGTTAAAAATGACACAGGTTGTTCATGAGGGCGTCATTTCGTTTGAATTGGATATGTCCAAGTCGGTTGTTTGAAAGAAATTTCGTCGACGGAAAACTGATCGACGGAAATTTGATCGAACGGAAATTTGGTCGAATCTTTTTTTTTCAGTTCACACGATAAAATTTTCGTCAAATTTCTTATAATATAGAATAAAACAAAATAATGCGTTCAAAAAGATTTGACTCAAAATTTCAAATTTCCGTCGGCGAAATTTCTTTTAAACAAATTTCCGAATGCCAGCCAAGTCAGTGCTGTCCATCCTTTTTGACGACGTGGGCCAAAGTAAAATTGTTCGGTCACCCGAGGGCCGCAAATGACATCTTAAAAGAAAATTATTCAAATTCTTAATACTTCTCACATAGAGTCATATATCCATCAGCACTATCGCTAATCAAGCATAGTAATAAAACGCATAAAAACAGGAGCCATTTTTAATGATCTATTTTGCTATGAATTGTGGTTTCAATTTTCTTAATTTGAGGTAGTTATATTATCAGTAGCACCTTCCCTCGTTAGATTTTATAAATGTTCGCCAGTCAGTATTTTCTCACCTAGAATCCAGATTCAGTGACGAAGTTGCCTCAAAAAAACAACAACATGGTCATAATTTTATTACAACATTTTCATAGTTGTGGAGATCCATCAGTAGAAACTTACGATATCCAGAATGTATTTGGCCAAGAATTCTTATATTTTTAAAGTAAAAAAGAAAAAGAAAGAAAACAATGCTTTCAAGAATCGTCCCAACTGTCTTCCACTATTCCTCCCTGCCTTTTGTTCACTAACAACAAACAAACGAAGCGTGTAGCCATCGTTCTACCCTTTGAACGTCTCATACGCTGATCTCTGGGTACCACGTCCCCAGCTTGCACTACACTACAGGATAGCCACACACACCCTCCCCATGCATTGCTAGACTACCCGTTGAAATAACATGTGCCATAAATGGTGCACACTTGCCCACCGTGCTCATTCTATTCCGACACCTTTAGTACCGCAGCTCTCATCTCGACTACTCTGACCCGAAGACTTTCCTGGCTGTAGTTAAGGAGCTGTGCTCACCTATCAATTTCATCTAACATGTTCCCATTGGTTTGGGGGGGGGGGGGGTTTGGTTCGATTTTTTTACAAAGACCAAATAGCTACGGAACAACATTTATAAAAAAAAAAAAATGTCTCTATTCATCGTTCCCAACGTTGTTTGTAATTATACCCGAGACCCCGCGACGCCTCCCCTGTACAAGCAACAGCAAGAAGGAGAAGATAGCATCCGATGTCACCCAGGTTCCCAAACGGTTGCTCTGCTCATGGGATTATCATAAATTACCGCTTCCTGTCAAGCCATTCGAATTTTTAGCTTTTGTGACCTCCCCCTTTTCCATGTACAGCTTTTCTTGTGCTCTCACGTGATTTCCCCCAACGATATTAAATCAATGAATGTGGTTTGAAAATACTTTGACCCCATAACGCTTTATTTTTTAATTTTTTTTTTACACGCATCATAAAAATTTCTCAAGCTGTCTCGAGCCATTTAAAATCAGCTGGCCGGCCGTATGAGGGCACACGGGCCGCGGGTTGGACAGAACTGGTCTAAGTGTAAGACTAATTGGCGACTTAAAAATAAATTAAAAAAAAAAACATGCTAAAAAAAGTAATCGTCAAAAATACAATTCAGTTCGGCAGTGGAATAATTCTTTAACAGACACTTGTATGTTCTAATCACTGTGGAGTAAGTAAGATATGGCTGCTTTCCCTACTCTTCACTTTGCCGACTATCTTGTCATTGTTGCCTTGTTGCTGATTCCCTTGGCCATCGGCGTGTTCTTTGCCGTGAAGGACTACAAGACGGCAACACGAGATGGATACCTGCTGGGTGGTCGGAGATTGGGCGTCGTGCCAGTTACTCTCTCCTTGTTCGTCTCTTACATGGTGGGTGGTTTTGATATGATTATTACATGGTGAGTGTTTTACATATGATAAAAATTGTATTTTGGTTATGAATGCATGGTGAGCAGTTTGGATGTGAAGAGGGGCGGATAGCCCCGATCGTTATAGCCAATGAAAAAAAAATACAGTCTAAACCTCTTTCTTGCTAGGCTTTACATAGTTTAGAAAAAAAGAAAAGCCGCCCCTCTACCTTCCACTAAAACACTGCCCCATCCCTCCACCCTCCACTAAAACACTGCCCCATCCCTCCACCCTCCACTAAAACACTGCCCCATCCCTCCACCCTCCACTAAAACACTGCCCCATCCCTCCACCCTCCACTAAAACACTGTCCCATCCCTCCACCTTCCACTAAAACACTTTCCCATCCCTAAAGGTGCAGCGGTAACTGAAAAGCCAGAGATGTGCAATGGGTGCTTTTTCCGTAGGGTCTCCTGTAATAGAGCTACGTCCACTTCCCGGCTGTGGAGTAGTTTGGTGAGCTCGGTTATTTTCCCCCTGACCCCCGTTGCAGTTAAGCTGCAGAACTACTAAAATTGTGGGGAGGTGACCAGCGGCACCTTGCCTAGTGCTCCCAGTAGCACAAAAGCCTGCAGTCGGCTGGGGCCCCGTCGTCGATCTGCAGGGGAGGAGGGGATTCGAGTTCCCCTCGCTTAGAGTCATGTGTATTTCACTAACCATGTAAAAATAATATTGAGTAGGGTTTATTTTCTTACCTTCTCCTGGGTGAAAGTTACAAGTAACCTCCCCCCCCCCCTTTCACCTTGGGAGATAGACGTAAAGACTCAGGATAGTCAAGCCGACCCTACTAGTCGGTCGTGCCACGTAGAGGCAAAACTCTTGCGGGGACTGCCGAGGAACTAAATTATTCAGAGTAAAAGTATAATTAAAAAAACAACAACACTATAATACTGAGTATGTTTTAATTAACCCTACTCAACTTACCTGAATCGAGTTTGGAAACAACAAACATGGTTTTGGAACCAACCCAAAGAAGTAAAACCACGGGCAACCACGGGCAACCTTCTCTGCTTTACAAGTTTTGAACGTATCCCGTCTCGCTGCACTTGCTTTTAGAGTATTTTTACGCACTGCCTTCTATTGTGAGAAATTAATCTCTTATTTTAAGTTATTGGCTCGTTCTAAACAGTGCATAACAAAGGACGATACCGTAGAGAAATACAATAGCAAAACTACGACACCCAAAACAGTACTAATTACAATTAATAAGATTTATTTAAGTAATAATATAATTACAAAACAACAGAAATATAATTACAATCGTCAACTTACAGAGTAAGAGAAGTCTTGTACCGGTACACAGTTAGTACAATGTGCCAATTATTAAAGTACAATGAAGAATGCGAATAAACACATATGAGTAAACACAGAATAATACACTTGTCTCGTGAAGTGAAAAATAGCTATCAATCCCTCTCCGTTTCTTAATGTTCTCAAACCCTTTATATATGCAGCGTAAGACGTATTCCAGAAAAGACTTAGACATTTTTTTACTTTTCTAGTCCAACCGCGAACGTTCCACAAAACACCATGAGACAGACAAACCATGTTTAATTGGTAGCGGCAGAAAACACGCCAAAATGAAAAGCAATATGCCACGTCCAATAAGAACGCAGCCTAATTTTGGGGTCAACCAGAGTTCACGGCACGGGGAAAGTGTGACGTAAAAACGTCCTACATAACAGTATGGATCAGTGGTTCTCAACTTTTCAAATCCTTGACCCTTTTATACAGTCCCTCATGGTGTGGTGACCCCCAAACATACAATTATTTTCATTCATAATCATCATCATCACCATGTCCCTTAATCCTTGAACCGTTGGGGGGGGGGGGGCCA
>CAXITT010000008.1:1021472-1036909 GCA_964033795.1 Lymnaea stagnalis
TCTATCTATCTATCTATCTATCTATCTATCTATCTATCTATCTATCTATCTATCTATCTATCTATCTATCTATCTATCTATCTATCTATCTATCTATCTATCTATCTATCTATCTACCTACCTATCTGTCTGTCTGTCTGTCTGTCTGTCTGTCTGTCTGTCTGTCTGTCTGTCTGTCTGTCTGTCTGTCTGTCTCTCTCTCTCTCTCTCTCTCTCTGTCTGTCTGTCTGTCTCTCTGTCTGTCTGTCTGCCTGTCTGTCTGTCTGTCTGTCTTTATCTCTCCTACTCTATCTTTATCTCTCTTACTCTCTCTCTCTTTTTATGACCAGGCCAGAACATTGTCAACGTTAGTAGCAGCCGGATTCTAAAAATAAGCTAAGGTCACCAAACTTCAGGACAATTTCAATGCACATTGTAATGAAAACAGGATATATGAGAAGGATCTCTTGTTATCTGCATTTACAGGAGAGCTAGGATGTTGATGCATTACTGTGCGTAATGTTAGACGGGCCACCGGTGTTGTTCATTTGGTGTTCACCTCATTTTGTATGCGTCCACTCGCCCCACCATCAGCTTATTTCAGGTGCGGCGTTATCGGATATTCAGACTCGCTTTATGGAGCAGTGCCATGTAGCCCAATAATAAGGTACTGCAGGTTGGTTTCATCAACACATACTTGAGTTCTGCGCAGAGAGCATCTTGCCTGTTCCTTTGGTCAGTTGGACCTTCTTCGGGTAAGGCATTGTATTATTTTATCTTTTGCTAGTTTAGTAGCAGGAAAATTGATGTCGTGGTTTGTTTACATTGGTTATATAGAAGATTTGAACATATTTTAAAACGTTGTCAAAGATGCATGCAAAGTTATTGGATTATTGTAGCCAAGAGAGTGATTATAAGGAGAAGATATACTTATGTCGTAGTGGTATGTGGAGATTATGAGGAGAATTTAAACTTGTGTCGTAGTGGTATGTGGAGATTATGAGGAGAATTTATACTTGTGTCGTAGTAACAAGCAGATGTCATTAAAACTGATTATGTCAGCGAGTTGCCTCCTCCTGTCAATCAACGTTATATATATATATATATATATATATACCAGATCCAAATTTGGAAGGTTCCAGATGCCATACACACACAAACACCATACATACACACACACACATACACAGACAGTGTGAAAGCAAACGCTAGAATGTGTCTGGGTTATTTCAATAGGCCAGGTGAAGTCAAACAGCGCGTTCCTATTAGATCGTCTTTGAATCATGTAGCATTATAGAAACGTTAATATATAATATATATATTTGAACACACAGCGCCTGATGTTTGACGTGTTGTTTCCACAATCCTATTTAGGTCTACAGACGTAAGGCGAGCCATGGACTCAAGTGTCTCCCTCCAGGTGGAGGACTACGTCGTCATAGCTGTGACCCTGCTTGTACCCCTGGGGATAGGTGTGTTGTTCGCCGTCAGAGACGCCAACAAGGCCACCAGAGACGTGTACCTGCTGGGGGAGAGGAGGATGTCACTGTTCCCCGTTACCTTGTCACTCTTCGCCACCTACGTGGTAAATCTAACAGCTTTAGACATCTCACTGTTCCCTGTTACCTTGTCACTCTTCGCCACCTAAGTGGTAATCAACAACTTTAGACATCTCCTCGCTAGGACGTATCAGCACGTGTGTGTAGTTCCATAATGAATTATTTCATGACGCGACAAGATGTCCAATCATTAACATGGCACTGTGGTTTGAACAATAATAAGTTATCACAATAAAACCCCGAAGTATTAAAAAAGCGATGTTTGAAATCTTCAGTTGTAATGTTAGGTGCGCACTTTGAAACACTGGCTTCAATTAAACCCCGAAAAATTATTTTAAAAAAGCGATGTTCGAAATCTACATTTGTAATGTTAGGTGCGCACTTTGAAACACTGACTTAAAAAAAAACTTTAATACAATTATTATTTCATCTGGTTATCCTTCAAGGGGCACACGCTCTGGTCGGCTTATATTGACTTTGAAATGTTTAATAGGCTCTGGTAACTATGACAATAATAACATGTTTGAAATAAACATGCAGTAGAACAAAAAATAACAAGATGGAACACACTCCCACAAACACGAAATAACTCAAACCAAATGACTTCAATTCAGACCAACAACTTTCAGGTAAAAAATGTAATTTTACAGCTTCGTCGAGAGTATCGTCCAAGCGAAATGACCACGTGATCATATAAAAATTGATTATTTTATCTGTCTTTATTTGGTTAAATGCCCGAACACATTTTTGATTCGATTTTTTCCCTATTGAATCAAAACCATGCGACACAACAGTGAACTTTTCTTGACACAATAGTGAATATTTCTCGACACAATAGTGAACATTTCTCGACACAATAGTGAACAATTCACGACACAATAGTGAACATTTCAGGACACAATAGTGAACATTCCTCGACACAATAGTGAACATTTCAGGACACAATAGTGAACATTTCAGGAAACAATAAAGAACATTTCAGGACACAATAGTGAACATTTCAGGACACAATAGTGAACATTTCAGGACACAATAGTGAACATTTCAGGACACAATAGTGAACATTTCAGGACACAATAATGAACATTTCAGGACACAATAGTGAACATTTCAGGACACAATAGTGAACATTTCAGGACACAATAGTGAACATTTCAGGACACAATAGTAAAAATTTCACGACACAATAGTGAACATTCCTCCACACAATAGTGAACATTTCAGAACACAATAGTGAACATTTCAGGACACAATAGTGAACATTCCTCCACACAATAGTGAACATTTCAGGACACAATAGTGAACATTTCAGGACACAATAGTGAACATTTCAGGACATAATAGTGAAATTTCAGGACACAATAGTGAACATTTCACGACACAATAGTGACCATTCCTCGACACACGAGCTTTTGAGCCACCTATTGAAGACTAATGATTAAATATAAATAATTAAAATAACCTGTCCATTTAACGAGGCATGGTCAATTTTTTTTCTCCAGTCTGCTATTTCCCTGATGGGCTCCCCCACTGATATCTACACCTATGGAAGCATGTTTATCATTATACACGTGGGATTCGGCATCGCCTTTATGATTGGGGCCTTCACGATGGTTCCCCTGATGCACCCCCTCCGTGTCACAAGCATCTACGAATATCTTCAGAAGCGGTTCAACTCCACCACAGTCCGGGTCTTCAGTGTGACCGTTGGCATGTTGACCACCATCTGCTACATGTCTATAGCTCTCCTCACACCAGCTTTAGGGCTCCAGGTAAATGGCCATACCCCGCCAGCTTTAGGGCTCCATGTAACTCCAACACTTAGTTTGTGCATTGTATGATACAATTAATTTGTGAGTGCCCTTAACGCACTTTATAAGAATCCCAATCAGTGCTCCCTCGCAAAAAAACAAAACAAAAACAAACAAACAAACAACAACAACAAAAAACTCGCAACCGCACACTTGAATCACGCCTCTGAATAATCTTCTAATGAACCACCCGCATTTACGCCGCTGATTTATTTCCCCGCTTCAGCAAAAAAAACAAAGGATAATATTACACACCCAATGGCACTTTCGATATTTTTAAAAAGAAACTTATTTAGCATAGTTATCGGGGATTTTAGTTCGTGAAATTTGTGTCATCATAATTACTTCACCCCCCCCCCCCGCGCCAACCGATCTTTGAGGATGGAAATGGGGCTGGGGTTGAAAATTTGAAGTTAAAAAAAGTTGCAAAAAAAAAACAAAGAGAAATAATACACACACAATGGCACTTTTGATATTTTTAAAAAGAAACTTATTTAGCATAGTTAACGGGGATTTTAGTTCGTGAAATTTGTGTCATCAAAATTACTTCACCCCCCCCCCCCCGAGCCAACTGATTTTTGAGGATGGAAATGGGGTTGGGGTTGAAAATTTGAAGTAAAAAAAAGTTGCAATTGGCAAATAGTCTATGTGCCAAGTTTCAGCTCGATAATTTGACGGGAAGGGGTCAATTAGTCGTCCGAAGATTTTGTAAGCCACGAACAAAAGCGAAGTTAATGTAAAAAATTTAAAAATAAACTCTTTGGCACAGTGTGTCCTCCATATCTCTTTGATACCATGTGATCTACATAACTCCTTGACACGATGTCTCCTACATATGTCTTTGACAAGGTGTGTCCTTCATATCGCTTTGACATGGCGTGTCGTATATATCTCTATGTCGCGGTGTGACCTACGTATTTCTTTGACACGGTGTGTCCTACGTATTTCTTTGACACGGTGTGTCCTACGTATCTGTTTGATACGGTGTGTCCTACGTATTTCTTTGATACGGTGTGTCCTACGTATTTCTTTGACATGGTGTGTCCTACGTATATCTTTGACACGGTGTGTCCTACGTATATCTTTGACACGGTGTGTCCTACGTATATCTTTGACACGGTGTGTCCTACGTATATCTTTGACACGGTGTGTCCTACGTATATCTTTGACACCATACCGTCATTTAAATATTATCATGGCGATAATACTGAATATAAGAGCGGGGCTGTGCTTCTTATTGTCCATGATACATTTGGTATAGTCTTACCGTGCAATGAACTAAGCGATTTATATTGTAAGATACATGTTCAATTATTTGTTAGGCTTTATATGGGACTTAAGAGTAGTGCAACAACATATGTCATCAGAGAGAGATTAGAAAGATCTCAAACGTATTATAGCAGCAATAATTTAATCAAATCTTAAGTTTTAACAATAATTTAATCAAATCTTAAGTTTTAACAATAATTTAATCAAATCTTAAGTTTTTAAAATAATTTAAATAGCAATCTTGATAACTCAATAACATTTGACCTTCCCACTGACTGAAGGAGTGGCTAAATTACTAACTGACTGGCTGACTGACTGGCTTGCTTGCTGGCTGACTGACTGACGTGATTCTATGGTAATTTTGGCCCCATACGGTTCATGAATAGCACACCATAGCAGTAACTTGATTGTTGATTATGGTTGTAAGGCATACACTAAATGTAACAACGCTAAACAAAGACCTGGTAAAATACACATCTGTTTACAATCTCTCATCAGTTAACTTAGATATTGACTTTTAAAACTGAAAATGTTCTTCCTTTAAACCAAACATTAACTTATGTTATGTCTGCCTAATTGTCTGTCTACCCTTGTTTTCCTAAATGGTTTCCTAAAAGCATTTACCAATTGGTAATTTATGGTAAAGTATCTCCACCGAATCCTCTTATTTCAATATAAATTCACGGAAAATGTATTTGTATTCCAGGTTGGTACTGGTATAGATCTGTGGGTGTCGCTGGTTGCTATAGGAACGATTGGTACACTATACACGACCATTGGGGGCATGAAGAGTGTCGTGTGGACGGATGCTTTTCAATGTTTGGTCATCTTTATCGCTCTTCTCGTCATCATTATTAAAGGTGAGCCAGTCCTTGTTATTTCGAACTTCAATGAAGTCTCTAAAGATTATATGTGTACAAGTAATGTACAACCGGAGACACACGAATGATGTCTGTAAAGATCAAGCTGATATGTCTGTCGTTGTGCAAATAATACATTCTATTTTGCCTCCAACCCACCCCCTCTCCGTCAGGTTGTTTAATTGTTGGAGGTGGAGCTTCAGCTTGGCATATCGCTGAGGAAGGGGGGAGGGTGTCTTTTGATGAGATCAACCCTGATCCCAGGACGAGGCACAGCTGGTGGGGAACATTGATTGGAGGAACCATGTATTGGTGAGTAGATTCTACCAATGACCATGCTATGATTGAAGGAACCATGTATTGGTGAGTAGATTCAAACTGTGCCTGGTGATCAACAGTGTTCTCATCGTCGTGTATGGCGTCATGGTGTTGTGGTTCGGGATTGTCATCTATGCGTACGGTCACTTCACTAGATGTGACCCATTTACGGTAAGAACGATCACGGTGGCTCAAGTGGTGGAGGGAGTGTTGACTTTCATCCATGTAACACTTGTGTTGAGTTGCGTCCGCTTGTCACGTGGTTAGTGTACGCTTTCACGCGTTAATAATGACGTAAGACCAGTGGCGTAGCTAGGGTTGGGTGCCACCCGAAGTGGGCCGGTAATCTTGCCACCCCCCTTGAATATAAAGAAACAATGTGGCCCCCGCCTCCCCCGGGGGCGGACCGTACCCTCCGCTCACCCCCTTCCTACGCCACTGTGTAAAGCAATGCAATCTTTTGAATACGCCACCGTGTAAAGCAATGCAATCTTTTGAATACGCCACCGTGTAAAGCAATGCAATCTTTTGAATACGCCACCGTGTAAAGCAATGCAATCTTTTGAATAAAAGACATCTCTTTTAAAACTTCTTATTTTATTATATACCAGTAATTAAAAAATGTGTTTAATTTGTAAACTGTTAAGTAAATTAAATATTTCCTTATTTCTGAACTGATGGTCAGACACGAGAATTTAAAAAAAAATTATATGTATAAAAAGATATGATAAAAACGATTGAAATATTTACGAGACTAAAGATCGGAATTTCGCTATAAATAGAAGGCCATGGCCATGACCATACTTGATTTATATTTAAAAAGTCTTGAAATCTGACAGCCATGAATGCTTTATTTTGAAAAGTCTTGGAAAACTGACAGCCTTAAATGGTTTATGCTGAAAAGTCTTCACAAACTGGCAGCCATAAATAAATGCTTTACGTTGAAACGTCTTGACAAACTGGCAGCCTTAAATGCTTTATGTTGTAAAAGTCTTGGAAAAATTAAAATAAAATTGTAAAAATTGATATGTAAAATTGAGGGGGATAAACACTTTATAATTCCATTTCCTCATTTTCATAGGCCGGGCTCATCTCTAACAGAAACCAGCTACCGCCCTATTTCGTTCTGTCTGCGATGAGCACCTTACCTGGAGTCTCAGGTCTCTACATGGCAGCGCTTTTTAGTAGTGCTTTGAGTACTATATCATCAGGTAAATTATACATGTGGAATAGTACTATATCATCAGGTACCTTATACACGTGGCATGATACTATATCATCAGGTAACTTATACGCGAGGAATGGTACTATATCATCAGGTAACTCATACATTTGGCATGGTACTATACCATCAGGTAACTCATACATTTGGCATGGTACTATACCATCAGGTAAGTTATACATGTGGCACGGTACTATATCATCAGGTCACTCATACATGTGGCATGGTACTATATCATCAGGTAAGTTATACATGTGACACGGTACTATATCATCAGGTAAGTTATACATTTGGCACGGTACTATATCATCAGGTCACTCATACATGTGGCATGGTACTATATCATCAGGTAAGTTATACATGTGGCACGGTACTATATCAGCGGGTAACTCATACATGTGGCATGGTACTATATCATCAGGTAAGTTATACATGTGTCATAGTACTATATCATCAGGTAAGTTATACATGTGACATAGTACCATTTAATAGGAATACTGTAAAACACGCTGTTACGTACAGTTTAATAAATTGAATCTGTTTCAAGATTTGGCTACTTACACGAGCAATCCCGCGACCCCTGTGTAAGGGTCATTCGACCCCAAAAGGGGTTGCGACCGACAGTTTGAGTACCGCTGTTCTAGTAAGTTCAAGAGATGAGATATGTATAGCAAGCCCCTTGTATAATGCAGTAAATCATGCGTGATACATTTCGCCACGATACTATGTGAATATGTGAATACTTTAAATAAACTGCAAACTAAGGGCCTAACACGTAAATTGTACCCCAAAAAGCTGGCAAGTAATATAATGTTGTTATTGGCCCTTACGGTGATTGACTTAGTGTCTGAAATATTCCAGTACCAATCGTTTATTATGGTGCAACGTGGGACAATGAAGGTGGGGGAAAAAATGGCTCTCAATCCTACAAAAACTATAACTCACTATATTTTAAAATGAATGCATAAATCGTCATCGACTTTAAAAATGATTCTTTCTTCTCCCAGGGATTAACTCTCTCGCTGCCAATACCGTGGAGGACATCGTGAAGAGGCTTTTGAGGGGGCAGATCGAAAGAACCATCACATTGATTACCAAGATCTTTGTGGCCGTCTATGGGCTTCTCATCATCGCGCTGGCCTTCGCGGCCAGTTTCCTGGACGGGCCCGTCACACAGATGGTCATGGGCGTAGCCGGTGCGTGTGGCAGCCCCGTCGTCGGGATATTTCTCTTGGGGGCCCTCGTCCCCAGCGCCAACAAATTCGGCGCCATCACCGGTGGCGTGGTGGCACTAGCGGTCAATGTCTACATCGTCATCGGCAATCAGATGTACGGGAGGAAATATAAACCACTGCCGCTGCCGCCCACAGATATGTGCAACGTAAACTCGACGCATTCAACAATCTCAATGGACTTAACAACGCCTAGTACATTTTCATCATCGATCGCTGCCATGACAACCCCACAAGCGTCAGTCGGGTCTAAGGACAGCTTCGGCTTCTTCCTGTACGACATCTCTTACGTGTGGTACAGCTGCATTGGAATTGTCTTGAGTTTCCTTGTTGGACTTTTTGTAACGCTGTGCACCAGGCGATTCGTCGCGCCACCAACCAAAGACCCGGAACTACTTTTTTCATGCTGTGGCACAACCAAACGCTATCAGTTCACTCAAAAAGAAAGGCATGGGCAAATCAACGTTGCCTTTGTTCCCACTGAGGCTCTTGATGTTGTCCAGAACAAAGAAAATTATACTAGTGGCTCCTATATGTAATTGACCACGGTCATATTCTATACACAAGTAAAGTCATTCTGTGATCGTATAGCAAGAGTGAAATTGCTTACCCCACAATTAATCAGTTATCCAATGCTTATTTGTCATTGTTGAATCCCTCCGTTAGCGGTAAGACATTGTTTCAACTAAGACTTGGTGGGCCCACTATTTATGTCATTAACACGAGCTTGAGATTATTATTATGTGCACTTACATAATTTCGCCTAATTAATTGCATTTATGTCAGTTCTTTGGATGGTGTTTTAGCCTAATTGAATGTTTTCTACAAGTTGTAGTACCGATGTGTTGAATACCTACAAATATAGAAGCTTACATATGTCTCCAAATGTAGTGCAGGACATTGTGCATGTTCTTATATGGGCATAAATTGTCAACTTTTGGAACAACTTCGTCCTGTCGGATAACCAAGATGGACCAGAGGAGAGAATAACTAATTTATTGGTGTGTGTGTGTGGTAGACCATTAGTGAGTGTGAGATGAACTATTAGGGTGTTTGAGATGAACCATTAAGGTGAATGAAATGGATCATTAGGATGTGTGAGATGGACTATTAGGGTGTAGTAGATGGACCATAAAGGCGTATGAGATGGACCATTAGGGTGTAGTAGATGGACCATTAAGGCGTATGAGATGGACTATTAGGGTGTAGTAGATGGACCATTAAGGCGTATGAGATGGACTATTAGGGTGTAGTAGATGGACCATTAAGGTGTATGAGATGGACGATTAAGGCGTATGAGATGGACCATTAAGGTGTATGAGATGGACCATTAAGGCGTATGAGATGGAACATTAAGGTATAGAGATGGATCATTAGGGTGTTTGAGATGGACGATTAAGGCGTATGAGATGGACCATTAAGGTGTATGAGATGGACCATTAGGGTGTATGAGATGGACCATTAGGGTGTATGAGATGGACCATTAGGGTGTATGAGATGGACCATTAAGGTATAGAGATGAACCATTAGGGTGTTTGAGATGAACGATTAAGGTGAATGAAATGGATCATTAGGGTGTGTGAGATGGACCATTAAGGCGTATGAGATGGACACTTAGGGTGTAAGAGATGGACCATTAAGGCGTACGAGATGGACGTATAAGGCGTATGAGATGGACCATTAAGGTGTATGAGATGGACCATTAAGGCGTATGAGATGGACCATTAGGGTGTATGAGATGGACCATTAAGGCGTATGAGATGGACCATTACGGAGTATGAGATGGACCATTAAGGTGTATGAGATGGACCATTAAGGTGTATGAGATGGACCATTAGGGTGTATGAGATGGATCATTAAGGTGTATGAGATCGACCATTAGGGTGTATGAGATGGACCATTAAGGCGTATGAGATGGACCATTAAGGTGTATGAGATGGACCATTAAGGTGTATGAGATCGACCATTAAGGTGTATGAGATGGACCATTAAGGCGTATGAGATGGATCATTAAGGCGTATGAGATGGACCATTAAGGTGTATGAGATGGACCATTAAGGTGTATGAGGTCGACCATTAGGGTGTATGAGATGGACCATTAAGGCGTATGAGATGGACCATTAAGGTGTATGAGATGGACCATTAAGGTGTATGAGATCGATCATTAAGGTGTATGAGCTGGACCATTAAGGTGTATGAGATGGACCATTAAGGCGTATGAGATGGACCATTAAGGTGTATGAGATGGACCATTAAGGTGTATGAAATCGATCATTAGGGTGTATGAGATGGACCATTAAGGCGTATGAGATGGACCATTAAGGTGTATGAGATGGACCATTAAGGCGTATGAGATGGACCATTAGGGTGTATGAGATGGACCATTAGGGTGTATGAGATGGACCATTAAGGCGTATGAGATGGATCATTAGGGTGTATGAGATGGACAATTAAGGCGTATGAGATGGACCATTAAGGCGTATGAGATGGACCATTAAGGTGTATGAGATGGACCATTAAGGCGTATAAGATGGACCATTAGGGTGTATGAGATGGAACATTAAGGTGTATGAAATAGACCATTAGGGTGTTTGAAATGGACCATTAGGGTGTTTGAGATCGACCATTAGGGTGTATGAAATGGACCATTAGGGTGTATGAGATGGACCATTAGGGTGTTTGAAATTGATCATTAGAGTGTATGAAATGGACCGTTAGGGTGTTTGAAATTGACCATTAGGGTGTATGATATGGACCTTTAAGGTGTATGAGATGGACCATTAGGGTGTATGAGATGGACCATTAGGGCGTATGAGATTGACCATTAGGGTGTATGATATGGACCTTTAAGGTGTATGAGATGGACCATTAGGGTGTATGAGATGGACCATTAGTGTGTATGAGATCGACCATTAGGGTGTATGAGATTGGCCATTAAGGTGTATGAAATGGACCATTAGGGTGTTTGAGGAGAAACTTTAAGGTGAATGAAATGGACCATTAGGGTGTATGAGATGGACCATTAAGGTGTATGAGATGGACCATTAAGGTGTATGAGATTGACCATTAAGGTGTATGAGATCGACCATTAGGGTGTATGAGATGGACCATTAGGGTGAATGAGATGGACCATTAGGGTGTATGAGATGGACCATAAGGTGTATGAGATGGACCATTAGGGTGTATGAGATGGACCATTCGGGTGTATGAGATGGACCATTAAGGTGTATGAGATGGACCACTGGGGTGTAAAAGATGGAACATTAAGGTGTATGAGATGGACCGTTAAGGCGTATGAGATGGACCATTAAGGCGTATGAGATGGACCATTAGGGTGTATGAGATGGAACATTAAGGTTTATGAAATAGACCATTAGGGTGTTTGAAATGGACCATTAGGGTGTTTGAGATGGATCATTAGGGTGTATGAAATGGACCATTAGGGTGTATGAGATGGACCATTAGGGTGTTTGAAATTGATCATTAGGGTGTATGAAATGGACCGTTAGGGTGTTTGAAATTGACCATTAGTGTGTATGATATGGACCTTTAAGGTGTATGAGATGGACCATTAGGGTGTATGAGATGGACCATTAGGGCGTATGAGATTGACCATTAGGGTGTAAGATATGGACCTTTAAGGTGTATGAGATGGACCATTAGGGTGTATGAGATGGACCATTAGTGTGTATGAGATCGACCATTAGGGTGTATGAGATTGGTCATTAAGGTGTATGAAATGGACCATTAGGGTGTTTGAGGAGAAACTTTAAGGTGAATGAAATGGACCATTAGGGTGTATGAGATGGACCATTAAGGTGTATGAGATGGACCATTAAGGTGTATGAGATTGACCATTAAGGTGTATGAGATCGACCATTAGGGTGTATGAGATGGACCATTAGGGTGAATGAGATGGACCATTAGGGTGTATGAGATGGACCATAAGGTGTATGAGATGGACCATTAGGGTGTATGAGATGGACCATTCGGGTGTATGAGATGGACCATTAAGGTGTATGAGATGGACCACTGGGGTGTAAAAGATGGAACTTTAAGGTGTATGAGATTGACCATTAAGGTGTATGGGATGGACCACTGGGGTGTAAAAGATGGAACATTAAGGTGTATGAGATTGACCATTAGGGTGTATGAGATGGACCATTAAGGTGTATGAGATGGACCATTAAGTTGAATTAAATGGACCATTAGGGTGTATGAGATCAACCATTATGGTGTATGAGATAGACCATTAAGGTGTATGAGATTGACCATTAAGGTGTATGAGATGGACCATTAAGGTGAATTAAATGGACCATTAAGGTGTATGAAATGAACCATTAAGGTGAATGAAATGGACCATTAGGGTGTATGAGATCAACCATTAGGGTGTATGAGATAGACCATTAAGGTGTATGAGATGGAACATTAAGGTGTATGAGATCGACCATTGAAATGGACCATTAGGGTGTATGAAATGGACCATTAGTGTGTTTGAGATGCACCATAAAGGTGAATGACATGGATCATTAGGGTGTATGAAATGAACCATTAGTGTGTATGAAATGGACCATTAGGGTGTTTGAGATGGACCATTAGGGTGTATGAGATCAACCATTAGGGTGTATGAGATAGACCATTAAGGTGTATGAGATGGAACATTAAGGTGTATGAGATCGACCATTGAAATGGACCATTAGGGTGTATGAAATGGACCATTAGTGTGTTTGAGATGCACCATTAAGGTGAATGACATGGACCATTAAGGTGTATGTGATGAACCATTAAGGTGAGTGAGAGGGACCATTAGGGTGTACGAGATGGACCATTAAGGTATCTATACATAAACGTTTTTCCATCATGAATCTCAATACATTTTGATTTTTGCAGTTTTTAATGTATATTAATATCCTTTGAAACGTGCATATGTTACATTAAAATAAATTTAAAAAAATTACTATTGTTGATCTTTAATAAGTTACCATCAGTCACTTAATATTTTTTTTTAGTTTTGTTATTGTGTTTCTGGTTGTAGGACACATGTCATTTCTGCTTATGGGTCACGTGTCATTTCTGCTAGTGGAAAACTGTCATTTCTGCTTATTGGACACATGTCATTTCTGCTAGTGGAACACTGTCATTTTTGCTTGTGGGACACATGTCATTTCTGCTTGTAGTACATCTGCTATTTCTTCTCATGTGACACATGTCATTTTTGCTTGTGTGACACATGTCTTTCTGCTTGTGGGACACCTGTCAATTTTGCTTGTGGGACACAAGTCATTTCTGCTTGTGGGACACCTGTCATTTCTGCTTGTGGAACACTGTCATTTCTGCTTGTGGGACACCTGTCATTTCTGCTTGTGGAACACTAGTCAATTCTGCTTGTAGTACAACTGTTATTTCTGCTTGTGGAACACCAGTCAATTCTGCTTGTAGTGAATCTGTTATTTCTGCTTGTTGAACACCAGTCAATTCTGCTCGTAGTACATCTGCTATTTCTGCTTGTGGAACTCCAGTCAATTCCGCTTGTAGTACATCTGCTATTTCTGCTTGTGGAACACCATTCAATTCCGCTTGTAGTACATCTGCCATGTCTTCTTGTGGAACACCATTCAATTCTGCATGTAGTACGTCTGCTATTTCTTCTTGTGGGACACCTGCCATGTCTTCTTGTGGGACATCAGTCAATTCTGCATGTAGTACGTCTGCTATTTCTGCTTGTGGGACACCTGCCATGTCTGCTTGTGGGACACCAGTCAATTCTGCATGTAGTACGTCTGCTATTTCTGCTTGTGAGACACCTGCCATGTCTTTTTGTGGGACATCAGTCAATTCTGCATGTAGTACGTCTGCTATTTCTTCTTGTGGGACACCTGCCATGTCTGCTTGTGGGACACCTACCATGTCTGCTTGTGGGACACCTGCCATTTCTTCTTGTGGGACATCAGTCAATTCTGGCCCATGAACTGACTTTATAGGTTATGAAAGGTCTTGGAATCGTGTTGTTCGTTGTATGGTTTCTGCCATGAATTCTCAAAGACGTCGCTGCTGCTATCATTGTAGGACGTTCAACACTTTCTTCTTTCTTAATTCCTAGTCTCACTCTTCACAGTTCTGAAACGTCAGCAGTGTGCAGAGGCTCTCGGTCTGTGTCTGTTACCTTACAAAATCTGGATTATAGTGGACGAAACATACAATTAACTGTTTAAGTGATACGCCATTTCAAACCTTAACTTACTTTAAGCCTCTTCTTAAAAGTCTTTGGAATACTGTCTAACATTCGTACTAAATCATTTCCAGTGGAAACATATACGTCATAAGCTCGTGCTTAATTCAACATCCGGTTTTAATGCTTAAACACTGATCTCGTCGTTGTACTTTGTGATTTAAGAAGGATGTAGCGTAGCCTGGAATGTAACGCAGGGTAAAGCATTATACACAGCCGGGCATTTTAATCTGGGTATAGAATTACACACTGCCGGGAAAGCTGAGCTTGGTTATAGAATTCTACATATCAAAAGAAAACTCCTCTGAAGGGAATATCTCAACATCGTAAGCCATGAACCGGAAAGATTTCTCCCCAAGCCATAATGGCCCAACACTTCCACAATTTACTTTTTTTTTTGCATGTAAACTTGTTTACATGCACAGGCTAGCACATTTTTGCGTCCTTTGAAATCTTAGATCCGGGCCATGTTGTATGTGCATCTAAGCCAGTGATTCTCAAACAGTAAGTACGAGGACGTTGAGCCACCAGTCAACGGACGCAGGGGATGCACAATTTGAGTGAATCGAAGTCAGTCAAACGGCTCCCCCCCCCCTCGTTTTGTAGATAAAAACACCCCGAGATGCATCGAAATACCTTTAACGCCCAGCTTACATTTTAACCTGAACTGTGTCGACCACGTCATAAAGGGATTAGCTAACTACGTGATAAAGGGATTAGCTAACTACGTGATAAAGGGATTAGCTAACTACGTGATAAAGGGATTAGCTAACTACGTGATAAAGGGATTAGCTAACTACGTGATAAAGGGATTGGCTAACTACGTGATAAAGGGATTAGCTAACTACGTGATAAAGGGATTAGCTAACTACGTGATAAAGGGATTAGCTAACTACGTGATAAAGGGATTAGCTAACTACGTGATAAAGGGATTAGCTAACTACGTGATAAAGGGATT
>CAXITT010000008.1:1037618-1057679 GCA_964033795.1 Lymnaea stagnalis
ATACAAACTAAATTATACCCACTAACTATACAAACTAAATTATACCCACTAACTATACAAACTAAATTATACCTACTAACTATACAAACTAAATTATACCCACTAACTTATACAAACTAAATTATACCCACTAACTTATACAAACTAAATTATACAAACTAACCATACAAAATATATTATACCCACTAACTATACAAACTAAATTATACCCACTAACTTATACAAACTAAATTATACAAACTAACCATACAAAATAAATTATACCCACTAACTTATACAAACTAAATTATACCCACTAACTTATACAAACTAAATTATACAAACTAACCATACAAAATAAATTATACCCACTAACTATACAAACTAAATTATACCCACTAACTATACAAACTAAATTATACCCACTAACTATACAAACTAAATTATACCTACTAACTATACAAACTAAATTATACCCACTAACTTATACAAACTAAATTATACAAACTAACTATACAAACTAAATTATACCCACTAACTAGACAAAATAAATTATACCCACAAACCATACAAACTAAACTGTACCCAGTAACCATACAAACTAAAGTATACCCACTGACAATACAGACTAAAGTATACCCACTAATTATACAAACTAAATTATACCATCTAGCCATTACCTGTAGGGCTTTGGCCTGCCTCACCTTTTCCTGCCACTCGGACCTAACATGATTTCTTTTCCATGCTTGGATTGCCAGCTGCTGTAGATTCTTTCCACATACATCTATCTAAGCCTAGGTTAGTCTTTGAGCCGTTTTCCTCTGGGGTTTTGGTGGTGCAACCTCTTCACTCCTCTGTCATGTGACATTCTCTCTAAGTGTCCCGCCCAGCGTAGCCTGCCCTTTTTTATTTCTGCTACTAGCGTGGGATCCCGATATAGACCACAAATCCTGGTTGGTATGTATTCTCCATCCATACTCATCCTTTGTTGGTCCATAAAATTTCCGGAAAACTTTTCTTCGGATTTCAGCCGTTTTTATTAGGATCCAAGTTTCACTCGCATATGTTACCACTGGTCTGATTACAGCTTTATATATAGTTTTCTCTTTTTTTTTCATGTAATTTTTTTTTACTTTTGAGTATCTCCTGACTACTGAAGCATGCCCTGTTGCCGGTTGATATGTTTTCTTTTATTTCTGTTGGTAATTCATTTTTTTTTTCATTTAATAAAGAGACTAGGTATATGAACTGATTTACTTTTTCAAAAGGCTGGTTTCTAATTATCATTGTTGTTTTTTTTTATCTCTCTGTATTTTTCTTTTGTTAAATTTCAGCCCTGCTTGTAATAGTGCGTTTTCTAATTTGAGGCTTTTGATATTTCTTTACTACTTTTCCCTACCAATTATATGTCATCAGCATATGCAAGGAGAGGGCCTATTTGTTGTAGAGAGTGCCTTTTGGTCATGCAGAGTGCCTATTGGTTGCAGAGAGTCCCCATTGGTCTTCAAAGTCAAGACCTGTCACACATTTCCAACTCGATGTTCAAAAGGATTGTTTGCCATAGTGTCCTGGTCAGTAGTTGACCTCAGGGGTGAGTGTGTTCTTTTTTTACAGGACTGAACGATCTTTCTCCACTGTAGTTTCATACTGGCAACGTTAAGTGAATTCTCAGGGCAAACACATATGTTGAAAGCCATCTGGTAGATCTTAGTGTTGCATTACATTTAGCACCTTATGAGGAGTAACGTCGTTATCTGTCTCCAGTCGATGGACGTTTCTTTCAACAAAGAACGTCTTTTTATCCACTGGTTGTAAAGCTCCTTCTTTGCATCGACGGAATAAAACTCCACACAAGATTTTTATTGATTCAGATCGTTTAACGCTATTGTTATCACAATAAAAAATGACGAACCCCGTCTATCAATTCATAATATGATTGTTTCATTTAGCCTTAATCAGCAGCGAGCCCTTCAGTGCAGTTCCTTGTGTTGTGGTGAACCCCCCCCCCCCGCGCCCCCCAAATTCATAAAATTATTTTCGTTGCTTCTTCATAAATATGTGTTTTCCGATGGTCTCAGACGACCTCCTGCGTAAGGGTCGTTCGACTCCCCAAACGGGTCGCGACCTACATGATGAGAACCGCTGAGCTAAGCCATCAAAATTTTCTTTCTTTAACCTTTCCCTAACAAGTGGGTAAGTCAAACTGACTTAAACACGTAGCCCGTGTTCAGTAACTTTCCACTTAATGTTTTCTAAAAGAAAAATTGGTCATACACTAATTTTTAAAAAAATGCTACCATTTAAAATGTTCATTTGAATCCCTGTCATTCTATGTCATTTTTATTGCTATGGATATAAAAAAATATGTTTACATTTGTTGCATAAAAACCATCGCAACAAAGATTTTTTATATCCAGTCAAGCGATCATTTTTTACTGTCGTAACAACAGCTGGTACACCGCTGTCATGTGTTTTTTCAACCTTGGAAGCGGTTCTTTTATTTGTTCTTCAAGCCCCTCTAGTTTCATAACACAACTTACCAGCTCGGTCATCGTAGTGTTTGCAAATATTTCTTGGCACGATTAGCAATTCCCAAATTGTATTCAAAAGCTCTACAGTTCTTCCAATAGCTTTTATTTCGGTTTGCAAAAGTCAAGTTTAGACGTTTCATTTATTCGCACTAATATGCACGGTGTTCCGAAAAAACACTCGAATAAGACAACTTCAAGTTGCTGTTTTACCAATTTTTAATATAACTTAATTTACACCATCGGTTCCATTTTGCTGTTTGTCACTCACCGGTGATTTTAATCCAGCAATTGATCGGTGATTTAAATCCAGAAATGGATCGTTGATTTTAATCCAGCAATGGATCTATGATTTTAATCCAGCAATGGATTGGCGATTAAATCCAGCAATGGATCGGTGGTTTTAATCCAGCAATTGATCGGTGATTTAAATCCAGATATGGGTGTGTCGTAGTGTTGTGACAAAGTTTGAAGTGCCAAATCTCTAACAAATACAACCTCGGCGTGAGCATAGCCTTACACTTCAATCAAAATGCACAAAAAAAAAAAAACAACAACATCTTCTTCCGGTGCCAGCTGGTTCGTTGTTTTTGTTTTCATTGCGCTACTGTTCGGGACACGCTAGAAACAATCAGTTTCTCATGACGTCACGAATCTACTGGATAGAGTAGGTAGCTGTTATCAAAACTTAAGGGCAAGCTTGGTGCAAGTGCACCAGTTGCACCATCACTCATGGTCACTCATCTGGCACTGCCTGCGTGGTCTGGTAACGCTGGAATCGGAGGTGTTTCGTACAAAACCGGGGGGTCGGATCCTTCATTTTATTCCCACTCTTGTATCCATGGTTGAATCTTCTCACAATAACAACCTGTCGCAATCGCACTGCAGCGCATGGCTGACTGTGTAGCAGGATGATACATGCCTGTGTAACAACAGACTACCTAGCTGGAATATCTCCTCACTGTAAGACGTTTTGCATAAAAGGTAATATTTGTTCATGTGTATTTGATGGCTGACCTGGGGTATTTCAAACTTAATAAATGTTCATAGTCTTTATAACTTTTAGAGTTCATTTGCTCGTGTCTACATACATTGTTGCATCAAATCGAAACGTAGCGCTAAGCATATATTTACCTCAGTCAGCAAGAGAAGGAAAAAAAAAACTACAAAAAGAAAATAATGTTTTAAACGTTTATTTCTCCCCCTCTTATTAAATATATTCATTTTATAACAAATTTACTCATCAACAAGACTTCTAGTTATTCTGTTCTCTTATATTCGCAAATTTTCTTTTCCCATCAACCATGAAGCAGCTGACGTGCTGAAGTTTGGAATATTTTATGTTAAATTTGTTCTGTTACGTCAGGAATTTATCTCCTCGCGTGTGTTACTGAATAGAGTCACGGTTGAATTGCTCTACTAACTAACAAAAGATGTAAAATGTAAATGTGGCGAGGCTCAACGAAATAAAAAAATAAATGGGATCTTAGGAATCTTAATGTGTTTCTCCTTCTCCCGGACCACATCGTAACTCAGTACAGTAAGGTAGTCAGTACAGTAAGGTAGACGATCTCTAACATTAAGTTTACTGAACAAAGTAGACAAACTCTAAGATTAATTTTATTGAAAGTGACAACATCCAGAAACAGGTTCAAAGCATTACGAATATGCATGTAGATCGACCAATCGACAATATAATGTTTTTTTGTTTGTTTTTTTTGCTTTTCAGCATAGAAATGTCCTCTAATGGTCAGGCAAAGCGTGTGTGTGTCGTTGGTGCAGGTGTGTCAGGTCTCGTTGCCCTGAAGGAATGCCTGGTTGAAGGACTGCAGCCAACATGCTATGAGCTGGACACGGACATAGGTGGGTGAAACTTCCTTGCCATGACTCTATGACATTACTTTACGATATGCATTTATGATAAGCCTAAAATATGACTGAATGATTTGACATGACAATATGGCATGAATTTATGAAAAGGACAAATGGTGTGGCTAGAGTTGTGATGAGTCAAAACTAATAACATGGCTAGGACTTCTTCAAACTCTACATTCTTCACCATAATACTTGGGTCTTACACAACAAAAAACACCACCATTTTAAATCGCGAAGTGTTCTTTTTTAAATAAATCTTTTATATTAACTTTGCTTTTGTTCGTGGCCGGCAAGATCTTCGCATGGCTAATTCACCCACTTCTCGTCAACCGATCGAGCTGAAACTTGGCATATAGACTTGCCGTTCTATCAAATTTTCAGCTCCAACTGCAACGCCCCCAAAATAAGTTTTTCCTTTTTTTCAACAGAGAAGATGCTGGAAATAGGATGCCATTGATATAACGAAATACAATTCCCAATAACTGCGCTAAATGAGATTCTTTTTTTAAAAAATCCCAAGTGCGTTTGGTGCGTAATATTTTTTCCCCTGAAAGCTCAGGAACGTGAAAAAAAGTCCGGTTGTGAGCTTTGGGGGGAAGGGGGATTATTTGGGATTCTTATAAAGTGAGTTACTTGTAGCAGAGGCGTAGCTAGAGTGTTTGGCGCCCGGAGACAAGCTTCATTTTAAAGCGCACCCATTATTTTCATCAATAAAATAATATCAAAGCAAATTTGGGCACCCTTAACCAACTGGCGCCCGGGGACATCTGCCCCCCCCCCCTGTTCTAACTTCGCTACGGCTCTGGCTTGTTTTGTCAAATTTTCACCCCCACCATAATGGCTCGAAATTATGTTTTATAAAGTATTTATACGAAAAACGTTGTTTTTAAGTATTGTTAAATTGAAATTACTCCTTTGAAGAGTTCGTCTCTCACGCAGGCACATGCATAAAATGGTAAGAAATAGTTGAAGATTTACAGAAAGGGGTGAGTTCATTGCAGCTATGAATTCCAAAAAGCTCACAATCTAACAAGCAAATGTATCCACAAATGCATGCATTTCATATGTCTAAACATCCTATTTTCTTCTAATCCAGGTGGGATATGGTGTCCAAAAACAGAGGGGAAAAGTTCAAACACCCCTCAAGTGTGGGAGACTCTTATAACAAACACATCCAAGTATATGATGACATTCAGTGACTTCCCTCCCCTTCCTGAGGACACGCCCATTTTCACAGCTGAAGTGAGCGTGCGTTGTCGTTGGTAGACTGTGTTTAATAGAAAACTAATCACGTGTGTAAGAATGAGAAAAAAGAACAGAACACTATGGTTTTCTTTCAATTTAAATTTTTTTTTTTTTTAACTGAACACATTAAACAACACAAAGAGGATTTTTTAAATTTAAAATCGATCATCTCTTCTTCTTCTATATCTTAAGGGCCCACGATCAATTTATTGATCATTTTGGCTCCTATGCATGTAGATGGGATTTGCAATGTTTCTGTTACTGGCGGTGATGAGGAAATTATGCACTAGGAGTTTGAAGGCTTGAGGCAATAGACACAAATGTGTCTAGTGTTGTCGCCTCAACTGTTCCTTTTGAAAGATGGTTCCAGTCCCTGATTGTCTTGGGCAGGAATGAGCAGCTCCTATACTGGCTTCTTGCTGGTATGAGCCTGAATTGCCTGTCATGGCCTCGTCGCAGTCTATGGGGGAGAGGGACGAGTTTCTGTTTAATACTGGAACAGTGGACCAGCCCATTATTTAGCTTGTACATCATGGAGAGCCTGGATTGTATCTCTTGATACATTCGTTGTTGCGTTGCGTCTTTTCATCAGGTTGTCCCATATTTTATTTCGCTCATTTCCATGTGTTTATCATAACGGGATTTTCATATAGTATGTATTACAAAACGCAACACAATAAAACACAAACACACACACACAATCGCAAACACACACACACACACAAACACACATAAAACATTCTATGCCACTGATATCATTATCATAAAATCCACATTTTCAGGCACTTCGAAACTATTACAAAAGATATGCCCAGCATTTTCAGCTTTCTTCTTACATCAAGTTGAACACAAGAGTCATCAAGGTAAGACCCGAACCTGAGTATGTGTTTAACAGGGCCGCAAACTCAGAATACACGTTTCTGGCATACTATTTTAATTCCCGAGAGTTCAGTAACAAACTATTATTCCGTCAATATACTCCCCCCCCCCCAACCCAACCAACAACAAAACAAGCACCCTCGTCCCATTTCTGGCGTCATGGTCTAAAAATTGTATTTCTGTTGTATTAGCGCAAGTCAAACTATCAAAAATGTAATCAAACTATCAAAAATGTAAGTCAAACTATCAAAAATGTAAGTCAAACTATCAAAAATATAAGTCAAACTATCAAAAATGTAAGACAAACTATCAAAAATGTAAGTCAAACTATCAAAAATGTAAGTCAAACTATCAAAAATGTAAGTCAAACTATCAAAAATGTAAGTCAAACTATCAAAAATATAAGTCAAAATATCAAAAATGTAAGTCAAACTATCAAAAATGTAAGTCGGGGTCAAACTATCAAAAGTTTCGGCGCTAAACTTTATCGACCATCCATGGACTAAACATGATTCTTGTTTCCTGAAATGAATCTACTTCAGAAATGGTGGCCCCTGAAGATTTTAATCAATAGTTTTCTAAACGAAACTTGTTTTACTCAAAGAATTTTCATGGATGGATCGATCAAATTTGAACAAAAACAATGCAAGGGAAATGGGGGAAAAACTCTTTGTGGGGGATGTTCAAAAAACGTAAGTGGTTTGTGCATTTGAAATAAGTAGAATAATTTTTTTATTGGGACAGATCCAAAAAGCTTCCGATCACAATGTAACCGGACATTGGAAAGTGCTGACTTGCCCAACCCAAGATTTCAGAGGCGGAGACAAGAGTGCAGGACAAGTGGCTACAGAGGAAGATCTGTCCAGATGTTCATCTGAAATTTTTGACTTTGTTCTTATTTGTAGCGGTTGCTTCAAGTGAGTAGAGATTGCTGTAGCAGTTACTTCAAGTGAGTAGAGATTGTTGTAGCAGTTACTTCAAGTGAGTAGAGATTGTTGTAGCAGTTACTTCAAGTGAGTAGAGATTACTGTAGCAGTTACTTCAAGTGAGTAGAGCTTGTTTTAGCGGTTACCTCAAGTGAGTAGAGATTACTGTAGCAGTTACTTCAAGTGAGTAGAGATTGTTGTAGCAGTTACTACAAGTGAGTAGAGATTTTTGTAGCAGTTACTTCAGCTGACTATGGATTGTTGTAGCAGTTACCTCAAGTGACTAGAGATTGCTGTAGCAGTTATTCCAAGTGAGTAGAGATTGCTGTAGCAGTTATTTCAAGTGAGTAGAGATTGTTGTACTGGTTACGTCAAGTGAGTAGAGATTGTTGTAGCTGTTACTTCGGGTGAGTAGAGCTTGCTGTAGCGGTTTATTATTTTCTTTGCTATCATTCCAAACTTGTCTTGTTTTACAAATTACACAGCCTTCAAGTGTCAACATCAGGGGTCTCCAAACTTTTCAGCCCGAGAGCCGCATCAACTATCAAACAACTGTTCGGGGCCGACTACACACTCTAAGTCCAAATAAAAAAGAATCAAAACATGGATGTTGTTTTTAATTATTTATGTAATATTATTTCATTCAGCTATTATTTCATAACACATTGATACACGACACATGAACACCTGTATTAGTGGGAATGGTGAAATTGTTTCCTGGATGCCAAATTAGCAGTGATTAGCAGACATTTCTGGATTTAGATTTGATGTCCCTAACATCAACAGTGACCTGAGATTATTATCGGACAAATTTGTTCTCAAATTGTTCTTCACGTAGTTCGTTCTTGAAAATGTTTGTTCACACCGGCGTGTCTGTTCCAAAGATGGAAAGGTACATTGACGCAAATCTGTTGACATTAGGAAAGTCTTCCTTGGGCAGAAACTAGTTAAAAAACCACCGGTCCTTCATTTAACTTGTCCCTAAGGACGTCATTTGCTTGCAACTCAGTGACCTCCAGGTGCAGTTCATCTGGGTGACTGGTCACAACTGCTTCAAATGGGTTTTGAAAAAGGCTCACTTCTTCTGCCTTTAAATCCAAGTCAGAAAAACGCTGCTGAAACTTCAGCTGGGGGTCTTTGATGATTTCGCATACAAATGACGTGGGAACTCCGCTGTTGCTTCAGCCATGTCAGTGCGTCAAGTTGTTGGCATGTACTTGTTCCAAAAAAACAAGACGAGGTTGGGTCTGAAGGCCTTTAGGTGAGTGTATAGATCAGAAACTAGATTTTCCTTTCCTCGTAGTTTAAGGTTCAGAAAATTTAAATGACTAGTTATGTCTGCAGCTAAGGCCAATTTCCATACCAACTCTTCATCAGACAGTAATGGCTGTGGCTTTACTTTACTTTCCAGGAAGTCACCCATTTCCTTTTTCAACTTAAATACTCTGCTTAGATCTTTCTCACAACTAAGCCATCTTACTGCTGTGTAATATGGTAAATCTTGCGATTCTGTGTCTGTATCTTCCAACAGGTCTCTGAACTGTCTATGGTTGAGCCCATGTGACCGTATTAAATTAACCCTCTTTACCACAGGATTCAGTACACTGCTGTCAATATATTTATCAGACAAAGCTTTCTGCTGAATAATACAGTGCAGGAACATTGTTTGCAGAATTTTTTCTCATTACACATCTGCTTCACTTGTCCAACCAAGCCTATCTTTATGTCACTCATGTTCTTTCCTCCATCAACAGTCAGGCAACTGAGGTTAGTCCAGTCCAAATTATAATCAGCAAATGTTTTTTTTCAACTCATTGAATATATCCTCTTCGGTAACAGTGTCGTACATGCTATGTAGGGAAGCCAGCTTTTGTGTTATGTTCATGTCTTCATCCACACCTCTAATGAAAAGAAGCAGTTGAGAGGTGGAACATCTGCCCAGCGATTCATCCATTGCAGTTAAAAATTGGCGAAATTCTCGATTTGAGTCACAATGTTTTCACCCATGTCTGCAACACGGCGGGCAAAGCTCCGCCACTAGATGGCGTTATATCATCTCATTGACTGTGAACGGAAGTAGAAAAACTAAGCAGCGTCCTAGGTTTTGCCAAGTAATGATCGGCTAGAAAACATAACGCACTAATGCGTGCCTCTATTTTAATTCGGTAAAAACATAACGTCAACGTAAGTGGCGTCTGATCTTGGCAGATACATGCAAGTTTCCGTAATTTTTTTCCGTTGACAAAAAGGTCTCCATGGGCCGCATGAGAGGGCCTCGCATGCAGCCCGCGGGCCGTAGTTTGGAGACCCCAGGTCTACATGTTTACAATTGTCATATTATCATTGCGACTGCTTCATCGTGTTATTTCTCCTGACTCAGAAAGCCGTACTACCCAACAGTGGCCGGCCTGAACACCTTCCCTGGCGATATCCAACACTCTTTTGACTACAAAATGGGCTCTATCTATAACAATAAAAACGTGCTTGTTATTGGTAAGTTCCTCTATTTGTAAATATTCCAATATTGAAGGTTATATTAAAATGTTTTGTTTTTTTTAAATATAAAACATATTTTTTTCTTATTTTCAGGAAGCGCCTTCTCTGCTGGGGACATTGCCAACGATATAGCAGCACATACCAAGGTCTGTTAATCTGCCATGTTTTAAGGATATGTTTTTCCAGTAGCTTTAAACAAAGCCTTTTCTTAAAGTTGGTGCCATTCGGGCAGCTTTGTGTTGGCAAGACTATTTAAATACCTCTCAGTTGTTTGATCTCTGTCATTCCCAGGTTTGCTTGTCAAGAGGTAAAGGAACTTGGATATTTCCACGCATCATGTCCGGTGCCCGGCCGTCTGACCTTTGCCTGCCTAGGTGTTGGTACTATTCCAGTACTCCTGAGGTCTACTTAAATAACTTCACGATTGACCAGTGCCAGAACAGATTGGATCACATGGGGTCGGCAATCTGTCCCATTAACCCACCAGCCAGCAGCTCTTCCTTCATGTTCGGGGATGAAATTTATGTAACTACAAACACGTTATTCAATAAAAAAAAATAATAATAATTGCACATGTTTAGACATCGCTGGTCGTGTCATGTTCCATAACTCTATACACGCTGGTCGTGTCATGTTCTATAACTCTACATGCGCTGGTCGTTTCATGTTCCATAACTCTACCAACGCTGGTCGTGTCATGTTCCATAACTCTACCAACGCTGCTTGCGTCATGTTCCATAACTCTACCAACGCTGGTCGTTTCATGTTCCATAACGCTACATGCGCTGGTCGTGTCATGTTCCATAACTCTACCAACGCTGGTCGTGTCATGTTCCATAACCCTATACACGCTGGTCGTGTCATGTTCCATAACTCTACGCACGCTGGTCGTGTCATGTTCCATAACTCTGCCAACGCTGGTCGTGTCATGTTCCATAACTCTGCCAACGCTGCCTGCGTCATGTTACCTAACTCTACCTACGCTGGTCGAGTAATGTTCTATAACTCTGTCAACGATGGTCGTGTCATGTTACATAACTCCACCACTACGTTTAGCACAATAACACTATTACCCTTTGAAGTGTCATTTCATCATTGTCTCTGATATACACACAGTTTTTGCCGTCGGCCCCGCTGCACCATATATTAACACACATAATCTTTTACGGTAATATATTTTTAACGTCATTTTTAAAATAACTTTTAAGTTCTTAACGTTATGAAAAAAAAAAGAAAATGAAGTCGCCCACGTTTGACTCAGTATCGTGATTGGAGTAACTCTGTTCTGTCTGAATCTGGCGTCAAACTTTTTTCGATTATTCTCCTTTGTTTTTTTAAAGACAAAATCTCCACCAAAATTGTAACTTGAATAACAGAAGTTATGAGGAGAGGAAAAAAACAACTCCTACATCATCAAAAATCAATAGATCTTGTTCATTTCTCTAAACTCAGAGACGTATCATTTTATGTTGAAACAAAGTAGAATTTCAGCCATTGTACTGAGAACATGATGTCATTTTGCTGTCATTGGTGTATTGAGGTCATGATTTCATCTTGCCGTCATTGGTGTGCTGAGGTCAAGATTTCATCTTGCCGTCATTGGTGTGCTGAGGTCAAGATTTCATCTTGCTGTCATTGGTGTGCTGAGGTCAAGATTTCATCTTGCCGTCATTGGTGTGCTGAGGTAATGATTTCATTTAGCCGTCATTCATGTCTGTTTTTTCTTGTGTTACCAAACAGATGAAAATTATGTCAGGGCGAATCAAAGTGTACGGAGAACTCGAACGTCTGAAGGGATCCTCAGCTTATTTCAGTGATGGCTCCGTCATTCCTGACCTGGATGCAGTCATTTTATGCACTGGATACTCGTCAGATTTTTCATTTCTTGATTACGAAATTATCCAAGGCAAGTCATCCTGACAATAGTTGACATGAGTGCAATAGTTGACATGAGTGTAATAGTTGACATGAGTGTAACAGTTGACATGAGTGCAAAAGTTGACATAAGTGCAACAGTTGACATGGCTGCAATAGTTGACATGAGTGCAACATTTGACATTAGTGCAACAGTTGACATGACTGCAATAGTTAACATGAGTGCTATAGTTGACATGAGTGCAACGGTTGACATGAGTGCAACAGTTGACATGAGTGCAACAGTAGACATTAGTGCATTAGTTGACATGAGGGCAATAGTTGACATGAGTGCAACAGTTGACATGAGTGCAATAGTTGACATTTTTTGACATGAGTGCAATAGTTGACATGAGTGCATTAGTTGACATGAGTGCAACAGTTGACATGAGTGCAACAGTTGACATGATTGCAACAGTGACATGAGTGCAACAGTTGACATGAGTGCAACAGTTGACATGAGTGCAACATTTGACATGAGTGCAACAGTTGACATGAGTGCAACAGTTGACATTAGTGCAACAGTTGACATGAGTGCAACAGTTGACATTAGTGCAACAGTTGACATGAGTGCAACAGTTGACATGAGTGCAATAGTGACATGAGTGCAACAGTTGACATGAGTGCAACAGTTGACATGAGTGCAATAGTTGACATGAGTGTTGCAGATTGTTGGGTTCCTGATCTTTTTTTCTTATTTTTAGCAAGCTTTTTTTCTATAAATCATTTTAGTATATTTCATCTATATTAGCGTTTTCCTCTAATGTTTTTTTTATATATCTTTCGACGCAATCAATAATCTAATTATTTCGTTATATCATTCATGTATCATACATGATATGTTTCAAATCAAGCGTCAGCAAATTAGACACGTTCAAGTGTTGAGGAACTAATTGTATCCTCATATGCCTACCGAAAATTAATTATTGTTGAGTGGCGTGACCATCTGCTAAATACTTTAAAAATGTATGTTAACCATAGGGAACAATTAATGATCTGCGCATCTGTTCCATGTACTGGCTACTTGCTCCCACGCGATGAAGTGTAATTTATGCATTCAGATAGAACGAAGAGTGTTTACTTGTCATACTAAAACATGAGTCGAGTGTGAAGGAGACCATTTTTTTAAATGAGTGAGTGGATTATGGGCTTATCATTACTAATGTACATTTTTTGATGAGTCACGTTTATAAAGTCTCATTGAGGTTACATTTAAGTAGTATACTAATGTCTGTTCTATAGGAAGAATTAGGGGTTGGGCTCGGAAATGGGACAGGCTGGTGTTTTTTTTAATAAATTTTTTCTATATTTTTTTTTCTATTCTTTGCCCGAAGCTGGAGCCATTAGAATTTCTTCCTGATCTGAGTTCCAAAAATGTTAGTGAATTTATGCAAGATATTATGTCTTCGACTTGTTGAAATAATTTTTATTTAAATTGACGCCCCGCTATTTAACTGGCCATATTTCAACCACCCCTCTACCAACTGGGTTGCCCCACTGTCCTACCAACTGGGTTGTCCCACTGTCCCACCAGCTATGTTGCCCCACCCCTATACAGCTTTGTTGATGACTTTCTACTGCCTTGCTAATAAGATAGGTGAGTGAGAATAAGTGACAAATTTCTATAAGCACATATCACTCTCTCAACCACCCCCTCCCACTTGTGTGTGTGTGTGTGTGTTGTTGTTTTTTCCGTTTATCGGAGGTCACCTGGAGCCCAAAACAAATTTGACCGAAGAGGGACCGGAGCGGAAATTGGCCAAAAAAGCCTGCTCCAAATTAATTCGTTTTAAGTAATTTGTATTTCATGATCTCATTTTACATTTAGAAAATGGCAAGATGGATTTGTTCAAGCTGATTTTTCCCATACAAGAAGAGAAAAGAACACTGGGCATCATTGGAGCCATGGCTGGCGATTCTGCATTAGCTCCTGTGTTTGAATTACAGGTCAGGTCGACACCTATAATGTTGTAGTATAGATCGTCACTTAACTAATTACTCTTCATATTTTTAAGGAACTGTTAATAATCTTCATCTAGAGACGAGGCGCGTCCACTGTGTTTAATCAGTCCGTTTAATCACACCAACACAATGATCCCACCGACACAGTGATCACGCAGACACAGTGATCACACCGACACAGTGATCGAACCGACACGATGATCACACCGACACAGTGATCACACCGACACAGTGATCACACCGACACAGTGACCACACCGACACAATGATCAAGCAGACACAGTGATCACGCCGACACGGTGAACACGCCGACAGGGTGATCACGCCGACACAGTAATCACACCGACACAGTGATCACACCGAGACATTACATCGATTTCGGAACACCGGAGCGCAGTGAGCATGCTAAAGTGGCATGGATACCAGTGCGATATACATATCCAATCAATCAATCAATCACACCGAAGCGTTATATTTGAAAGAATAGTTTTAAAAAACGTTAGTAAAATTATAAAATATTCAGAAATTACCAGTTGAGAGGTCTAGATCTATACGGCAATATTAGCAGTAGATTTATTTTAAAATTACTCTTGGTTTTATGTTACTTTCCCAACTTTTCCTTTTTTCCGCCTGATAAACAAGGAACTATTTTCTTATTGTGTTCTGACTGTGAACATAAAATTTACGAATCCCAGTCACTTTGTATCACTTGCTGGCCATTGCAAAACCTCAACTTTTAAAATAAAACGTCATCAAATGACAAAGCCATCATTATGAATGTCATACAGTTAATTTGATAAGTTAATCGAACAGAGGTAAGGTTGTATTGATTTACACTTGGTAACTCAGAGAGCAGGTGTTCTCGAACTTGTTTTAGACGGGGGCCGGTTCACTGTCCTCCCAGACACTGTTTAGAGGGCGGGTAAGATGTGCGAGATGTTTGCCATTCAAAAGTGCTTTTAATAGTCTACCCGGGGGAAAAAAAAGGGGCCGGATTAAGACCCACAGAGGATCCAGGGCATTTGAAATTTTGCCTTCTCCCAAGTCGCGTACCCAAGGAATGTGGAAGGGTGTGCCCATTTAAGGCGACATTAAGTCAAGGTACGTCTTTGTTCTAAACCCCACCCCACCCCATCCCACACCCCATACCTCCCTTTCCCCCGAAATCATCCATTTGACTTCCGGTCTGCCTTTGGTTTAATATCTTGACCGAGAATTGAAATATTTCTTTTTGAATAACATAATTATTTGATCTCTACGACTTAGACCTAATTGGCTGACACGTCATTTCTATTCTATTTATCCTGTTCGTTAAGAGTAGTCGGTCTCTCTTAATCTTGGGAACAGTGGTGTTGGAACAGTCCCAGCATCTTGGGAACATTGGTGTTAGAACAGTCCCAGCATCTTGGGAACAGTGGTATTGGAACAGTCCCAGTATCTTGGGAACAGTGGTGTTGGAACAGTCCCAGCATCTTGGGAACAGTGGTATTGGAACAGTCCCAGTATCTTGGGAACAGTGGTATTGGAACAGTCCCAGCATCTTGGGAACTGTGGTGTTGGAACAGTCCCAGCATCTTGGGAACAGTGGTATTGGAACAGTCCCAGCATCTTGGGAACTGTCCCAGCATCTTGGGAACAGTGGTATTGGAACAGTCCCAGCATCTTGGGAACAGTGGTATTGGAACAGTCCCAGCATCTTGGGAACAGTGGTATTGGAACAGTCCCAGCATCTTGGGAACAGTGGTGTTGGAACAGTCCCAGCATCTTGGGAACAGTGGTATTGGAACAGTCCCAGTATCTTGGTAACAGTGGTATTGGAACAGTCCCAGCATCTTTGGAACAGTGGTGTTGGAACAGTCCCAGTATCTTGGGAACAGTGGTGTTGGAACAGTCCCAGTATCTTGGGAACAGTGGTGTTGGAACAGTCTCAGTATCTTGGGAACAGTGGTATTGGAACAGTCCCAGTATCTTGGGAACAGTGGTGTTGGAACAGTCCCAGCATCTTGGGAACAGTGGTGTTGGAACAGTCCCAGTATCTTGGGAACAGTGGTCTTGGAACAGTCTCAGCCTCTTGGGAACAGTGGTGTTGGAACAGTCCCAGCATCTTGGGAACAGTGGTGTTGGAACAGCCCCAACATCTTGGGAACAGTGGTGTTGGAAACAGTCCCAGCATCTTGGGAACAGATTACGCCTGGTGTAGCCTGCCTTACTGTGTCTTCTCTCGTCCTAATTATATATATATAAATTGTTATAAAGCTGCCCAAGATGTCAATAAAGCACTGTACATTAGCGTTCCCCAAAAGGTGTTCAGCAGACCGGCACCGGTCCGTGAGCCCCATGTCGTCGGTCCACACAACATGAAAATTTAAGGTCAAATAGAAGTTAAATATGATAAATCAATCAGGCCACGGTTCCTGGCTCGAGTTCGAGACATCTCCACTGGTCCGACTAACTTGAAAGTTTGGGAAAACGTTGCTGCACATGACATCATTAAAAGTACGTTCAAGATCAAATAAAAAAAGATCCCTATCAAGGGGACCCTAAAAGGCACTTTAGACCAAGTCAGGTGGGGGGGGGGGTTTCTTTTAGGTTAATCTGGCTGCGCTACCAACAATGGGAAAGAATGCAATGGGTAGACGGAAACCAAGGGAATACCACACGCCAACCGTGTGTAGGCAGATCTTTGACGGCAAGTGTAGTTAGATCTTTGACGGCCATTGCACGCGGATCTTTGACGGCTATTGTAGTAAGATCTTTGACGGCTGGTGCAGGCTGATCTTTGATGGCTTATGCAGAAAGATCTTTGACGGCTGGTGTAAGCAGATCTTTGATGGCTATTGTAGACAGATCTATAATGATTGTTGCGGGCAGATCTTAGACGGCTTAAATGGGCAGATCTTTGACGGCTAGTGTAGTTAGGACTCTGACGTCTAGTGGGCCGTGTAGGAGATTGAAAAGACAATAAGAAGATTTAGTCTGTATGAGTGTGATTAGCTGGTGCATACCTGAATCTCCTGGGATGTAAGCTGTATGGCGCCATTATAATTCGTGCATCACTAAGTCACAACCATAAGAAAGCTGTTATGACGAAAATTTCTTACTTCCATCAGAGTCGCTACGCTGTCAAGGTGTTTGCTGGCAAGTTACAGCTGCCGTCAGTTGAAGACATGAAGGCAGACGCCGACTTCTGGTCTGGATTCTGTTTGAAGAAGAAGGGGAGATACTGCTACATGGTAAAACTGAACAATATAATTATTAGTATTGCATCATAGCTCCATGGGGAAAGAAGTGAGGTCCACCTTTTAGTGTGTTTACAAATAAAAAATTGTAAAACTTTCAAATACTATATACTGTGAGTGGGGTGAGGATGGTTCTATGATTTTTAAGATTAAGGTGCAGTACAGGGACGTCATTTGGGTAGAGTGGGGTTGGACATTTGCGCCCCCCTTCCTGAATTTTCCGGTTTTAATAAAATTGCTATGTACTGTTGCGCCTCAAGTAATAAACAGCTTAACAAGCCGACCAAGTTTTGGTTTTGCGCCCCCCCCCCCTGAAAAAACCTGAAATGACGCCCCTGAAGCAGTATGCTAGAATAGGGCACACAGCTTAGTCTAAAGAGGATTTTTTTTTATTTTAATCTTTAATTTAGACATGAATCAGGTACATTTTCGTAAATATGTGCGCGAATCGCAAAAAGGAACTATAAATTCTACCTTAGTTATGTAAGGTTTATATTTGAATGACAGATCACCTATGTTATATTTATAGATATTTAAATGTATTTGAATGTGAGAGCAAAGCTTGCAGTTTCAGAGTGTTCAGACACCGTTTGGTACATTATTGTCATTTCTTTAACCCCCTAGATTCCCGGCTTTCTGTTTGGTGACGCCATTGCCAAACTGCTGGGCTGTTTCCCGAGTTTCTGGCACTTGCTTCTCCGCGATCCGGCCCTGGCGTTCCGAGCATGGTACGGACCCATTTACCCGGCACAGTACCGTCTGCTGGGGCCGGACAGCAACTGGCGGCAAGCGAGTGAGATCTGCAGGCGAGCTGATGCGGAGGGCAGCAAGCCTCTCCGTCATGGCACGGTGAACAAGGTCAAGCGCGATGACCTAGCGGCGGCCAGAAGAGGTCGGTTGATGAACGCTGGTCTCCTGTTGCCTGTCTTTGCACTTGCTCTCTATTTGTTTCACAGCAAACACACTAAAATGTGACAGAAATAGTTCTGCTGGATGGCGATAGATTCTCCGAATAAAATCCTGTTGTTAAAGTAAGATCGTCAACACAGGTTATAAACACAGGTAAAAATCAGCTTCTTAAAGACACCGAGAACTTAGGGGACATATATGTTCATAATGTGAAAAAGTTCACTGGCTCTTTTATTAATAGTAACAAAATGCTCAATCAACATTAAAAAAACCAAACAAAAAAACTTTATTAAAACCCCCTTGCAAAGTCTCTATAAAAACATATTATTAAATATTTTATAGAATGAAAACGTTTAAACACATTCTCTCGGAGACAGATCTTCTGTCTCCTTTGTATCATGTAAAGGAATATAAAATGAATATTCAACAAATCGAGGAAAAACACCTGTTTTTTGCACTAAAAAAAAAAAAAAAGACTTCTATCTTGAGTTAAAATATTTATTTTTATTTGAAATTGATACAACAAATTTATGATACAATAAAAACATTATGATACTATTAAAATAAATATTATTTTTATTTATGTCTCCTTTTTATCATGTAAAGGAATATAAAATAAATATTCAAAAAATCGAGGAAAAACACCTGTTTTTTTCACTAAAAAAAAAAAAAAAGACTTCTATCTTGAGTTAAAATATTTATTTTTATTTGAAATTGATACAACAAATTTATGCTACAGTAAAAACATTATGATACTATTAAAATGAATATTATTTTTATTTGAAATTGATACAACAAATTTATGCTACACTAAAAACATTATGATACTATTAAAATGAATATTATTTTTATTTGAAATTGATACAGCAAATTTATGCTACACTAAAAACATTATGATACTATTAAAATGAATATTATTTTTATTTGAAATTGATACAACAAATTTATGCTACACTAAAAACATTATGATACTATTAAAATGAATATTATTCAAATATAATAAGAGCAGATGTTTAGAATATACATTATATTAAAATAAATGCATATGTTTAGAATATATTATAATCATTGCAGATGTTTACATTACATTATAATAAGTGCAGATGTTTACATTATATTATTTCAAGTGAAAGTGTTTAGAGTATAAGTAAGTAGAACGTTTCATTTGTTTTAATTTATAGACAAACATTTGAATTGTTTGAATATGTATATTTTATTTAATAGAAAAAGTTTATGTGAACTATGAACTATAAAAAGCGTAACATGATCATAGCAATGTACACACAGTAGAGCGTCGATTTTTCGAGCGAATTGAGAGTGGGTTTGAGGGGGGTGGGGCATGTGTTTTGGATAACCTCTGTTTCGTATAACTGAACGCTCCCACCAAAGTTTGCGTTGTAGACGTTAGTGCATAGAATTCAATATAGTGTACATGATAGGTGTACACATTGTGTGATTTATTGTACAATGTATTAAACATAAGGGGTATAGGGTGTAAAATGTGTAGAATGTGTTTAGGGTGTAAAGAGTGTATAGGATTATGGAGTGTATAGGGTATAAAGAGTGTATAGGGTGTATAGAGTGTATAGGGTGTATGGAGTGTATAGGGTGTAAAGAGTGTACAGGGTGTATATAGTGCATAGGGTGTTTAGGGTGTAAAGAGTGTATAGGGTGTATGGAGTGTATAGGGTGTAAAGAGTGTATAGGGTGTATGGAGTGTATAGGGTGTAAAGCGTATATAGGGTGTATAAGGTGTAAAGGGCGTATAGGGTGTATAGAATAAAATCCGAGGTCACTCTGTCTCAACAATTTTAAAGATCCCATTAACTTTCCCACTGCATTTGTAGCTGGGTTGTGTGACTGCGGTCGTATTTATGTACGAAAATACCAATGTAAAATGACACAGGCAGTTCGGATAACCGATTTTTCGGGAAAATTGAGTTCTTAAAATCGACGCCCTAATATATATATATGTGTATCCATCCATCCATCCATCTATCTATCTATCTATCTATCTATCTATCTATCTATCTATCTATCTATCTATCTATCTATCTATCTATCTATCTATCTATCTATCTATCTATCTATCTATCTATCTATCTATCT
>CAXITT010000008.1:1061066-1076131 GCA_964033795.1 Lymnaea stagnalis
GGGGGGGGGGGGGGCTTATCCTCATCCCTATAGTGAGCAGGTTCTCGGCCTGTTAGGTGAGGGACCGGGTCTCACTTGCGTTAATTACAACTTATCTTATAATTATTGTGCATACGGTTTTTTTTTGTTTTTTTTTAATAGAGTTTTTTTTAACGGTGCCCCCCCCCCCTGTTATCATTTCGCTCACCTATGTCATTATTTCATTGTGTTCATTTATAGTACCTCTTAGATATTTGAAGTTGTTCACTCTCTCTGAGGGTGTTTCTTTTGATGTGTTCACCGGTATTACGTAACGTTACGTGGTAAATGTAAATTTAATCTGTTGACAGATTTTGCTCGTTAGATGAACACTACGTAACAAAGGACAGACAACCAGGGAACAAGGAAAAAAACGACACCAAAAACAAAAGAGCTACTTATATTAACACTATTCTATTTAGTTACACTATTGAATTGAATTAATTAAACTGACTCACTCCAAACGGTGGTGGTCTGGAGTTCGATCCCCGCCAAAGCCAACGTATAATGAGGCATAGAGTACTCACTTTAAATCATAAGCCTTCACAGACGTGTGCATGTGTCACTGTTTCGTATACTAATTATTTAGTAGGCCTACTGTGTTATCACACCAAACGGTGGTGGTCTGGAGTTCGATCCCCGCCAAAGCCAACACCCCAAGCACCCCGGGTGGATGGGACCCGTTAGCCTTTGGAAGGCTAACCCTGAATTCATGACAGGAGCAAAATGATCGTGAGCCCCCAAAGACGGAATACGGAAAATTTATTTAAAGAATAAAAAAAAAAAAAATCAGAACACTGCAAGTGAAAAAGTATTGTTCAAAGATACACGCACACAAAGATTACGATGTAATGAAAATTAAAATCTTGTAAAAAAATTAACAATACTCTCTAATTCGGCTTGGAAACCTGCCGGCTTATTTATAGGGATAGCGTTGAATCCTTTAAAGAAAAGAAATTCTAGACATTGCCTCAACCGATAACATTCTTAAGAATAAATTAGAAGTAAACAATCTTTTCCCAATCAAGGGAGGGTTGGAAGTGGAACATTAAATCAAAAAAAAAAAAAAGAGGGTTACCACAACGATACGTTGAAGTAAAAAAGAAAAATAGGGAAACACACGCCATTACCATTTACTTTGTATTTTTTCCCAATTAAAAAGAAAAAATTAGAATTAAACAATCTTTTCCCAAACAAAGGAGGGTTGGAAGAGGAACAATAAAACAAAAAAAAAAAAAAAGAGGGTTACCACAACGATACGTTGAAGTAATAAAGAAAAATAGGGAAACACACGACATTACCATTTACTTTGTATTTTTTCCCAATTAACTCAAGACTAGCTTTAACTGAGCTTTCTGCCCACTAGTGCCATTGTCCGAATATGCCTGATACTGGCTACATAAATTTATTACTTGTTTAGGTTATGCAATGTTTCTCTGAAAGTAGTACGGTGCTCACATGTAGAGACCGACCAAATGTGAGTTTATTATTTGAGCCGAAACCGAAACCAAACCGAAAGTAAAAAAGACTCTCGGCCGAAGCCTAATATTTTTTTGATATTTTGAAACTCGTTCGCGCACACGTTCTGCGAACGTCGAAAAATGATAAGGGGAAGTATAGATATTTATATTCTTTTATAAAAAAATTAGATTATCATGAATTTTAATAGATCCAAATCTAATAAATACTTTTAATAAATACCATTTGAATTAAAAAGTAATTTAAACTTGTTAAAAATGTATTATGTTAAGAGAAAATTTTGACTTGTTTGGAGAGGGGGGGGAATTGACCATTTGTTCCCTTTAAGTGTATTAAAATATAACTACGATATCTAGATATATTTGGTATCGATCGAAAGCTTAACCTATGCATTTTGCTTTGGTATGGTCCACTAAAATGTCCAGGCATAAGACTTGAAGGAACTCTTTATTTCGTTAAAACACGAACGCTTAATTGGTCGACGTTTACATTTTTCGTTCATCCGCAATTATCATTTTTCGAGGTTTATTTATTAAAGTTGAACGTACCTTGAGCTACATTTAGTGTGATAACACAGTAGGCCTACTAAATAATTATTATACGAACCAGTGACACATGCACACGTGTGTGTAGGTTTATGATTTTAAGTGAGTACTCCATGCCTCATTATACATAATTAAAATAAATAATTATAATTTATTAAATATTACTAGTAATGTTCAAAACTCTTTTGGGCCGAGATCATTCTCTTATGGCCCTGGCCCTGGCTATGAAAATAGCCATAGAGTTTTGGGTTCGGGCAGAGAGCCTCCCCTCTTTGAGGAGGTGGCTTTGCGTCACCACCTCCCTTGCCCACGGAGTCATTCGGTCGGGACGTTAACCGTGGGTCGGGTTTTTTTGGCTTTTGTGGTCGGGTCCACCGTACTGGTCAGGCACGCCGCGTAGAGGCATAAAACCCTTGTGGCAACCACCAAGTTTCCTTGCTGGTGCTCCCGCTGTCACAGGACCTGATTAAATATTACTAAAAGTTTCATTTTCTCTTTGTTTACATTTCTGTCCATACACGTGACTAAATGTGTGGAATATTTTTATTTCGTCAATGACAATTGTATCAGCATGATAATGATGAATTTTAATAGATGAATCAATTGAATACGCCTAAGTTCCCTGTAACTGTGAATGTTTTTTCACTGCGTCTCCGTTACTTTGCGGGATTGCATTGGTGATGACAAGTCATGGATGACACTCAGCAAGTTGAAGCTTCATGATGACAAAACGGAAGCACTCCTCATTCACAATCACAAATCATCCTCTACCTCAACTCTTCCAACCTCATTTCAAGTAGGTAACTCTGACGTACGGTTTACACCCTCTGCTAGGAATCTTGGTTATATTCTTTCTAACAACATGTCGCTCGATAAACATATCTGTCATATTTGTCGTTCTGCATAGACCGCTATCCGTCAGCTCAGTTCCATCCGCCACTACCTCACAGTTAGTGCAACGAAAACCCTAGTCTGTGCTCTTGATGTCTCTCGTCTTGACTATTGCAACTCTCTTCTGTCTATTCACCCCTTCGTCAAATTCGCACCTTCGCAGACACGCGTATTCTGTCCGTTCCTAAGACACACACTGAAACATATGGTGAACGATCTTTCTATTTCTCCACCCCCAAACAATGGAATTCTCTGCCACTACACATCCGCAATATACCGACCCCCCAGACCTTCAAAACTGCACTCTAAACACATCTCTTTAAACTCTACTATCCTGACTGATCCCCCCCCCCAACCTTCTGACTGATAAACGGGGCTTCTGGCTGCCGCCCATGGCTTGACATGTAATAGCTCTGGGGTGGGTGGGGTTGTTTTGTTTTGTTGTTATGCAGCTGTTCTTTGTTACATAAATGTATTTTATTTTAACGTTAACATTATGTCTCTTTTTTTTTTAGTATTCTTGTGTACAGCGGGGTGAGCTCAGGCCTAGGCTAGGTTACCACGCTATATGAGAAACCTAGTAATAATAATAATAATAATACTTATAATTATGTTATATATATATTATATATNATATATATATATATATATATATATATATATATATATAAGATAATATATATATCCAGTGTTGCAGTTGGAGCTTGACAGGTCCGATGGCTTTCATCTATAAACACTATACTTTATTCACATATTACAATTCACAATTTAAATCATTGCAATAATAATAATAATAATAATAATAAAGTGTATTAAAAAAAACACGCTTCATCCCCAAAGGCACGAAGCGCGGTACAAGAGTAAAAAAAACAAAAAAACAACAACTATAATTTACCACATTTAAAACAAACGCAACACTACAAAAACTAATTACAAGCATACAATGGGAAAGTCTTTCTACCCATTTCAACCCTGAGCAACACAGCTAATATGCATTAAATGGAAAATATGGTAGACAATCATCCCAGAAGGTGTTTGCGAAATAGATGTGTCTTTAAATCGGTTTTAAAGGACTCCAGTGACTGGCTGTTTCTGAGATCAACTGAAGGGCGTTCCAAATTGTTGGACCAGCAAATGCGAAAGTGCGCTTTCCGCAAGTCTCAAGGCAAACACGTGGTGTCAAGAGTTTGCCACTGTTGGATGAGCGGAGTTGTCTAGTGGGTACATAAGGCGTCAGCAGCTCTTTCAGATAGGACGGCGCCAGGTCATGTAAGCAGCGGTAGCACAAAGTTGCGATTTTGTACTCTATGCGAGCACGCACCGGCAGCCAGTGCAGCTCTCTCAGAAGTGTTTTAGCATGGTCGAACTTGCGTTTGCGGAGAACAATTCGAGCCGCATTATTCTGTGCTATTTGAATTTTATCCAGGAGCGTAGCTGGAAGACCCACCATGAGAGCATTGCAATAGTCCATGCGTGATAGCACAAATGCAGACATCAACCTCTTTGTTGCATCAATTGTTAGGAAGGGCCTGATGTGACTAATCCTGCGCAGCTCTAGAAAAATCGCCTTGCATAGCATGTTAATGTGACTTTCCAAGGTTAGTCTTCTGTCTAGATAGACACCGAGGTACCGCACTGTTTGAGCTAACCCAATACGCACACCTGAGAGAGTAATTGATGTCGTGTTATTTGCAGATTTTTGCTTCTGAGCGGTCGCGATGGGGAGCAGCTCAGTCTTATCATCGTTCAATTTGAGCTTGTTTATGGTCATCCAGAGCTTAACTGATTCCACTGTCTTCTGTATCATACTGAGCAGCTGAGGGAACTGAGAAGGGAGCACGGATTGATGAAGTTGGGTGTCGTCTGCGAACATGTGGTATTGCATGTCAAACTGATTGATCTCTGCACCCAGGGGCTGAATGTACATCGTGAAAAGCACCGGGCCTAGGACCGAGCCCTGGGGTACTCCGAATTCGATATTAGATTTCTTCGAGGTCAGGCCGTTTGAAATAACTGACTGGACCCGATTAGTCAGATACGATCGGAACCAACACAGGACGGTATCAGTGAGACCGAACGTTTTTTGCAGACGCTGGAGCAGTATGCCGTGATCAAGCGTATCGAAAGCTGCCGATAGATCGAGTAAAGACAAAATCGATACCTGGCCCTCATCACAAGACGACAGAAGGTCGTTTACGACGCGCAACAGGGCTGTTTCAGTAGAGTGATGCGCCCTGTATGCAAGAGCAAACATCCACAATACAGCGCATAGTTCGCCATGTTTCATATCTTATCTCAACCTCCTTCCAGTCTCTTTTCGTATGACATTCAAAGCTTTATTTTAATACTAAAAAATGACGGAACAATTATATTTCTATAATTATGGAGCTGTTGCAGTTCCCTAACTTTAAAAAAAAAGAAAAGTTACACAAAATAATAACGCAAATTACACCAATCCCTAGCATTTGTTTTTCGCAATACTATTCAGTTTTGTTCAGTATAAATTTCCAGTTTTCTTGCCATTGAGGATTTTGTAAGTTGCATCAAGGAGGGAGATTCCTCTATAGTTAGAGCAATCCAGTTAAGATCCTTTCTTGTGAATTTAGGATTATGAGCGCAGTACGCCATTATATTGGGATTTCTTCCTTCTGCCATTTTCTTGATGTCGGTTCGTGAATGCAGTTCGTTTCCACCTAGTTTTATCAGTTCTGCAAGTATAAGGTCTGTTTCTGAGATTGCATTGCTTTTCATGACCTGATACTGAAAATACTGATACTTTGCGTCAGTGCTTTGGGGAACAATTTTGGGTGTTCGCCCAAGGTGGCATTTTGTCAAGGTAAGCCACTGTTAATAATTTATTACACGACACGCTATAATGACGAGATTTCTTCTCAGCAGTGGAACAGTGCGGTGATAAATGGACAAGGACGAGGGACGTGAACTTTTGGTTCAAGCTAGAGCCATCTCATTCTGCTTTATGACTGGATGAGTCACGCTTTATGACTGTATGAGTCAAGCTTTATGACTGGATGAGTTAAGCTTTATGACTGGATGAGTCAAGCTTTATGACTGCATGAGTCAAGCTTTATGACTGCATGAGTCAAGCTTTATGACTGGATGAGTCAAGCTTTATGACTGGATGAGTCAAGCTTTATAACTGGATGAGTCAAGCTTTATGACTGGACGAGTCAAGCTTTATGACATGGATGCATCAACCTTTAATACTGGATGAGTCAAGCTTTATGACTGGATGAGTCAAGCTTTATGACTGGACGAGTCAAGCTTTATGACTGGATGAGTCAAGCTTTATGGCTGGATGAGTCAAGCTTTATGACTGGATGAGTCAACGTTTATGACTGGACGAGTCAAGCTTTATGACTGGACGAGTCAAGCTTTATGGCTGGATAGGTCAACGTTTATGACTGGATGAGTCAACGTTTATGACTGGATGAGTCAAGCTTTATGACTGGATGAGTCAAGCTTTATGACTGGACGAGTCAAGCTTTATGACTGGATGAGTCAAGCTTTATGACTGGATGAGTCAAGCTTTATGACTGGATAAGTCAAGCTTTATGACTGGACGAGTCAAGCTTTATGACTGGACGAGTCAAGCTTTATGACTGGACGAGTCAAGCTTTATGGCTGGATAGGGCAACGTTTATGACTGGATGAGTCAACGTTTATGACTGGATGAGTCAACGTTTATGACTGGGTGAGTCAACCTTTGAGGCAATGAAAGTTTGTGGCCAGCTTAACTGTACGGTTTGCAAAGGATGAACTTATGCTTCCAGTAATTAGTTTCTAAATCAATTTCCTACTTTAAATGCTGCTGTAGCATTGTATCATGCAGGTTTATAAGTGTCTACTATTTAAACTGAGAGAGCTTTACAGAATTGTAGGAACTATATTAGCACATCCACTATTTTATGTGTACACTTTTAACAGGGCAATACAAAAGAGAGGATGAGAGAGAAAGAGAGGGAAAGAGGGGGCAGACAAAGAGAGAAGGGGAAAAGAGGGAGTGGGAGAGCGTAAGAGAGAGCGAGAGGGAAAGAAGGAGGCAAAGAGAGAGGGAGAGATCAAAGGAAGGAGATAGATAGATAGATAGGAGAGAGAGAGAGAGAGAGAGAGAGAGAGAGAGAGGGGACTGAGGTAGAGAGAGGGAGAGAGAGAGAGAGAGAGAGAGAGAGAGAGAGAGAGAGAGAGAGAGAGAGAGAGAGAGAGAGAGAGAGAGGGAAAGAAAGGGGCGAGTAAATCGAGATATGCGGCGGTGGGAACACATCAGGCCTTTAGGGTGTGCGACCTGTGCCCTCACACAGGGCGCCGTGGCCATAGGGGCGCCTAGGGCGTCCAGTAAATATTTAAGGTCCCTTAGTTTATTATAGTGAAGTGTGAACCTCGGGTACGGGGTCGAGAAATGGTATTCTAATTTTTCATGAGTTTTCATAAAATGAGTTTTCATACAATGAAAGTTGCATTCTTAATATGGATACTAACACTGGGGTTGGGACCAACCTAAAGGGCGTGGAAATTAATCTATTAATACCGTATTTCCTTGTCCCTCTTAGAATTATTTCAGCAGAAAGATTATGGGGAAAAGAAAGCGTTCCGTTTGTGGGAAGAAGACTATTAAGAAAGAGACTGCTTTTGAAGCAAGCTGTGGCCGCGAAGCCACTTGGGTGGGCAACCCTTGGCTAAAAAGCAAATACCCACAGTTTATCGTCTGCATTATTCTCTCCCTAACTTTGAATGACATCAACCCCTAGGTTGAAACGTGGAATGATCATTTGGGTCAGATTTCTTTCTTTTTTCTTTCTTTTTTCCAAAGTGTTCTCTTATTTCGGTACTATTTATTTACGTCATCATACGACATTTTTATCTTTCTAAAGTTTAACATAAATTTTGTGTATAGTGCTTGTCGGAACGTTTCATAAAAAAAACATTTAAGACTAAATTTTTAATTGTCTGGTCCTAACCCACCGTTTCACAGGGATGGTGGGGTATATATATATATTTTTTTTTAAACGAAGAAAAGATGTGGAGAAGCGTAGCAAATGGCAAATGGCTTCTGTGGCATTTCATGCTTTAGGAGCATTTTAAAATATATTTTCTTTTTTTAAATGTTGCTAAAAAAAATGCAGGTCTTTAAACTTTAGAGGGTTTTATTTTTCTTCTTGCTAAGCCTAACCGGACGAGCATATACGTTTAAAATGATATGAGGTTGTTGTGCTACTCTTGTCGTGTCAGCAAATTAATGTCCATCTTGATGAGTGTCAGCGTTGCGTAACGCTACGACATGCTTTGCCCTGCATGTATACCTTACATTGTTTGAGTACTGCCTGTCAAACGTAGCATGCGGGGGCTTCTTTTCCTTCAGACACTCTTCAAGTTTTTGGGTAAGTTACCGCCTGTGGGCATAAAGGTCAAGCTGTTCTCGGCATGATTAAAAGTTTACAAACATTATGTTTGGGAGGACAGCTTAGTGTTTTAGTGTTTTAGTTTTACAAATATTTTGTTTAGAAGAACAGCTTCCTGCTTTAATTATTTTTTTTAAATATTTCGTTTGGAAGGACAGCTTCCTGTTTTAGGTTTACTAAATTTAGTTAGGAAGGACAGCTTCCTGTTTTAGTTTTACAAATATTTAGTTTGGAATAAAAAATTCCTGTTTTAGTTTTACTAAATTTAGTTTGGAAGAACAGCTTCCTGTCTTTAGTTTTAAAATATTGTGTTTGGAAGCAGAACTTCCTGTTTCAGTTTTACAAACTTATTATGTTAAAAAGAACACAGGGAAGGTCTCAACTAACGAGGGTTGTTTTTTTTTTATTCGTAATGTTTTAAAAATAAAATTAAAAACAAGTTTCTATTAGTATTATTGTTATCAACATGCTCTCCTCTATGGAGACTATCTTAATTTGACATACCACACTTTTCCCAACGGATGATTATTTTTAAAAAAACTTGGCATTGTTATTACAATGGAGTGCTCATCTATACGAATCAATCGTTTCAATAAATTTTAGGCTACTTCGTTTGCTATAGTACATGTTTGTAGCAATAATCCGGAATTCCATATTCTTATTAAGGATTGCATGATATGACGCACACTAAAGTTTGACCGTCTTATTTGGTCTGACACTTCTAGGGTTACCAGACGTCCGTATTGAGTACGGACATTTTGTATTTTCGACTCCCTTGTCCGTACTAATTTTTGCGTCCGTCTTTGTCCGTACTTTCCTCCCGTTGTCCGGCGTGTCCGTACTTTTGGCAACGAAGACTTGCTTGTCTTATGTCCATTTTTCTTATCTTATTTCTCCGCAAAGGCAAGTGCAGTGAATAGTTTCAGCTGCATCGGACAGTCCCAAAAAAAAGCATGTTTATATCTCCAATGTGGTAAAAATATCATGCAATGTTGTGTAGGAATTATTGTCATAATGTTGCCATTTCTGTTCACAAATGAACTCGCTAGATATCGCTTCAAAAGTACTCAGTAGTAGCAGTATCACAGTAATAATTCGTCCACCGTATCTTAAATGTGCTAGTTCAGTGCTTTTTTTTATAATGTTTCGATTCCCGGCGCTGATGCCAAATTTAGGTTTTCACCATTCTTTTGCTGCCCTCTCGGATACTACTTTTCAGTGCTGTTTTTATTTTATTGTGTTTTTATTGTTGTTTGTTGGCTGCGGAGAAAATGCTGCACCTAGGGCGAGGCCAGAAATTGTGCAACTTAATATATAGAAAAAGTGCCCCCGGGGCATATCAGTAAAAAAGACGATTTTTGCCCTCTCGTCTTTCTGAATTATACGGGATTTGATATTTCAATTCACTATTAAGATCCTATCTAAAGAAGATTTTGGCGCCAGCTGTGACTGCCCTCTTTGCCCCATTCTCATGGCTCTGCCCGAGGGCAACATGGCACCCAGAGCAAAGTATATTATGGGGACCACTGGGCTGGCCAAATTGTCGGCGATATAAACCCGGGACACTTTTTTAAAATTCATGTGACGTCACAACTATCTATTAAATTATTTGATTTCTGTGGTGTTTTTATGGGGATTGGGGCTAAAAGCTTCTTCTACGTTCGAGTCTGGGGGGTGGGGGTGTCCAAAACACCCCATTTGTGAGTAGCCCACCAATTTTGTACATTATAGAGTATATTTATTTATTTTTCAAGTATTTCCTTTATTGAATACAAAAAAAATATATCAACTATTGGTTTATTATTTAATTTTTTTTTTCAATCTGGATTAACTTATCTGTCTGCTCTTTATTATTATACAGATAACTGTAAAACTTGTTTTTGAAAAATCAACAACCGGTTGTGGGTTTCCAAAACGAAAACCGGAACCGGTTTGGGATGTTTGGCAGTAAGGGGTGGGATGTAAAAGTAATATTTAACTGTTGCGAAGAAACCAACAAACCAATAAACGTTTGTCTCCCCTTAAGTCCCCTCCCCTAAAGTCCCCTTAAGGGTAGCTTCCACACTGGGACATCTCTTTTACAGCTCATGTTAGTGTCAGAAAGCACATAATGAAACTGTCCCATTAAGGGCATGTGGATTTTAATGGTCTTCATTGTCGCCGTTTAAAAGAAAAAAAGGTGTACAGGTTGAGATGCTCACATACTCTCTGACACATTACAAAATAAATTACTTTCCCACATTTCTATGAGATTGAACACATAATATAAAAAAAAAATATCATATACATTGCCGTTCTCAGCATATCATCATAGAGCGGATGAAATGAGGCTGTAATTAATTTCTTTCACATTTTTAAACATCACGCTACGGTTTCAGATAACGTGGCCAGTGTCAACCAAAAGTTGAGACGCCTTGACCCCTTGTTCTCATTGTTGTGACTCCTAGTAACCTGACTCGTGCAGAAAATGATGAGGAAGTAAGCGGGCAGACGGAAGAGTTCTACAAAACCAACGGCTTTACAAACGTCTGACAGATATTTTAATGCTATGTCCCTGAACTCGGATGGCATTACACTATTTCTGCAAAGCCTGTTTTAATGACAAAGGAGAGTGTGAGGATTTGCTGAAATTCTCTTTGAAGGAATGTTGCTTTCCGGGGTCGTCTTTTTGAAGGAATGTAGCTTTCAAGAGTCGTCTTTTTGAAGAAATGTTGCTTTCAATGGTCGTCTTTTTGAAGGAATGTTGCTTTCCAGGGTCGTCTTTTTTGAAGGAATGTTGCTTTCCAGGGCCGTCTTTTTGAAGGAATGTCGCTTTCAAGGGTCGTCTTTTTGAAGAAATGTCGCTTTCAAGGGTCGTCTTTTTGAAGGAATGTCGCTTTCAATGGTCATCTTTTTGAAGGAATGTCGCTTTCAAGGGTCGTGTTTTTTAAGGAATGTCGCTTTCAAGGGTCGTCTTTTTGAAGGAATGTCGCTTTCAATGGTAGTCTGTTTGAAGGAATGTCTCTTTGGAGGAATTCCTCTTTGAAGGAATGCCTCTTTGAAGGAATTTCTCCAAATTTTGCTCTAGTGGATTCTAAACTAGGTGATGATAATGACTGATAAGTTATATATCTCTTGTGTCCATCCTATTTTAGCATGCTCACGGCGCTCTAATGTCATAAAATATATATTTAAAATTAAATGATTTTAAAAAGAAAATCATTTTTAATTTTCCTCAAAGATTGAGGCAAACTGCTCCATAATCTAGTCGCTATAGCTTCTAATTAGTGCACTCCTTACGACTTCTTTCTGTTTCCGTCCACACTGGGAACTCTCAGTAGGGACGTCGATGAAGAGTGCAGTTTCTTTAATTAAGGATAATGTTTGCAAATCAGTTCTTTTAGGTAGTCCGGCGAAGAGCCTTCCACACAGACGTATGGCAGAGACAGAACTAGGTGAGCAGAACTAGGTGAGCAGAACTAGGTGAGCAGAACTAGGTGAGCAGAACTAGGTGAGCAGAACTAGGTGAGCAGAACTAGGTGAGCAGAACTAGGTGAGCAGAACAACTTCAAAGGGTTGATATAAAAAGTTAGATCAATTTAAATATATTTCTATTGGATTTTTACAACTGCAAGTACCGTCCCTCTAGCGACCTTATGAGTTTCATGGCACCAGACGGCGAAATGTCTAAAATGTGAGTATCACATCAGATGCCCAAGTTCTCTGAAAGCAAGCAAACAATGGCTGTAGCAAAGCTAAGAAACCAGTCCACAAGCCCTCCATGTGTTAACAGAATAATGGTTTAAAAGAATACTGGTTTGACAGAATAATGGCTCTTACAGAATAATGATATCACGGAATACTGGTTTGACAGAATACGGTTTTAACAGAATAATGGCTTTACTGAATAATGCTATGACAGAATGCTAGTTTGACAGAGTACCTATCAGACAGAATAATGCTATGACAGAATACTTGTTTGACACAATAATGGATAAGCTTCTTTTATCAAGAAATTCTTAGCAGCTCAGTTCATGCGGCGTGTCATCAGAATGTACCTCTTAATAGAATGAGCATACTTTTAAAGATCGTCATCATCATTATTAAACAGTTAAATGTGGTATTGGTTCTAGTTCTATAGATCTCAAGCGTTGTCTCCAGCCTGGTTGATAGAAGTAGGCGTTCGTGTATCGATGAAGTAATTACAACAAAAACACGACTGTTCAATCAATTTTGTGAGGAAAGTGGCAAAAAGTTTTATGAGAATCGAGTGGTAATTTTCAGTCGATATTTATTATTCTCATTCGTGACGTATTCCTTTTTTTTAAAAAGCAAGGTATAAAATAATTTCATGAATCAATCTAGCCAGCATTTGTTGTGTTTACATCGTCTGTGTATATAGATGTTTATAAATCTATCGGATCCCTATGGCAAGGGGTCCTTAAACTACGGGTAAATGGGTGGGTACAGTGGGCAATACAATGCGAGTTGTACATAAAACTCGGTTCCCAGACAACTGAACGCACGACAGGTGAACCTAAGACAACTGAACCCAAGACAACCGAACCCATTTAAGAAGAAATGAGTTGTTTACAGAAGACATTATATTTACTAATGTGTAGTTTTATGTAAGGGAAATTCGTAATGCAAATAAAGTATACATTTCCCAACATTCAGTAGATTGAATTTTTTATTTGGAATTTCAAACTACTCTACCTTTCTAAAATTGCCGCTTCGCTATACTTAAAAAAGTTTTTTAACTAAACCCACAGAATCTTTTTTTAAATTGACGAATTAGGAATAAGAATGTTTGTTTTAAACACGTCCCATAAATGGAATTGGCACTGCAATCGAAATGCTACTTCACCAAAAAAAAACACAAAAAAACAACAACTTAGCTTTCTACTGAAATTTCATCTAAAATAACAGTTATAACATACAAAATGAGTGCAGTGCCAATGGATGGTGCAGTTTCTTTTGTTATTATGACATTGAAAAGAGGAAAGCATTTTGGAAGTTAATAATAATAAATATAAGGCTAAGTATTTAAAAAAAAAAAAATCTTTTATTCAGGAAACTTTGTAAGAAAGGTGGTGACACATTTCAAGAAAACAAAAACACTTTTGATTTAATAATAATTGATGAAACGTGCACTATTTCTTTACGCCCTTTGAATTCTAAATTGGAAAAAAAAAAAAGCATGACGCCTAATTTTAAGTCATGCTTTTACGATGAACTCTAATTTGAAAACAGATTGCACATGTTTCATTCTTGACTAACTATTATTAAAAGTGTAGACCTTGTAGGTATGCAAATGTATTTTAGTACAGTGTTATTATAGTCTTTAAACTTTTGAAGTTGCAAATATTAAATAAATAGAAATAACGATGTATGCGAACAAAAGGAAGTAAGCCTGGAGCGGTCAGTGCGATTTTTATAACCGAATACTATAACCTGATTAGCCTTAAATATACGGATCATCAAATATATCGAGCCTCGCGATGTTTCATAGATTCCACTAATTGTAATCGATTAAAGGCACCAGTTACTACGCAATTGTCATTTTTAATTTTTAAAAAATATTTTTGCTACATTGTTGTACAGATTGTGTTCCGACTTTGGGGGGAGGGGGGCAGTGCCCTCCCGGAGAGATAGCTAAAAGAAACACTAATTGCTAACAATAACCATATTTTGGAAAGCATGACGTCATCATTTTATTTGTAATTAACACCATTACCTAGTTTAAAAGTCATGCAATTTTTATAAAATATAATTTGAAAACATGAAAAGATTGCTCAGGTTTGATACTTAGTGAGAACTCGATTAAAATTAAAGACCTTAAAATTGATGCAAATGTACTTTAATACAGTGTGATTAAAGTATTTAAACTTGTGAGTTTGCAAAAAATAATTAAACAAAAAATACTGATAAATGCGAACGGGAAGTAAAACTTCGGCTCATAATCGGCAAATTTTCGAAACATTGCTAGATTTATAATCGAATAATGTAAGCTTTTAAGAAGATTAGCCTTAACCATAGCTCAAATACATCGAGCGTAGCAATATTTCATAGATTCCAGATTCAATTGTAATCGGTTAATGACACAAACTAATAGTACTAATATTATTTTTAAAAATTGTTTTAAAAATTACAATTTAGTATTTTTTTTTAAAATATACTTTGTTTTATTGTTGTACATATTTTTGCTCCGAGGGGGGGGGCACTTGACTTTACTCCGGGGGGGGGGGATTTCCCCCCCCCCCCCCCCCGGGAGATATAGTTGAAAGAATCCCTGCACATAAAGCGGAAAGAAGAATTGTAATCTTCTTAATTGCGCTAAACCTGACTAGAATTGTAAGACGAAGTCGTGCTCAGCAAATGCATTGAAGAAGCCCCACTTTCTCCTCTAACCTATTCAGGTATTGTTATGATTGTTAGGAACAGTTTTTGAGTTTAGGGTGGCCCAAGCGTCATGATCAGCGTTTCTTTCAGATGGTGTCTTACGAGGGGCGGAAATTCGACATAATGTTGCCCGCAGAGCCAGGTCTCTGACTCCGTCGTACTCGCCAGACATAAAGAGAAATTCCAACTTTATACATACCAAAATAAAGAAAAGGAAAATATTTTTTTTTTTTCTTTTTTTTTTTTAAGTTCATGAAAATTTTAACTACATCTTGCGCCAAAACTAACAGATCTGAAACTTCCACATCATTGAGGCGTAAATGCTCTTCACAAC